>MJUU01029580.1:185702-203146 GCA_002080025.1 Modiolus philippinarum | reverse complement strand
GCTTGGTTTCCATGGCAACCAAATGCTCCATAATCCATAACAATGAATTATATACCTTGTTTCAAAAAAAATTTGGGCAGGGGTTCCCCTTATAAACTGAACAATACATATATCTATTATGAAAATACAATTATCAATAATAAATGCGTTTTCTCAAAATTTCAATTTTTTTGTATGGTTTCCATGACAACGGTTCTAATTTTGAAAATTCTAATCCTGTGGGACCCTTTCTTACATGACAAACATCTTTCCTATGAAGTTTCATGGAGTTACAGTAAGTAGTTTTCAAGATACAGTGAAAAAATGGTGAAAAAAATTCAAAATTTCATTTTCCCATAGGGTTAACATGGAGGACCCCACCCCTATTTGAGCCCCCTAAATGTACCCTTAATGGACCCCAATCTAAACATTTTTTAGATTAAGCACAACTAGATACATGGGGCTAATATGATACAAAGTTTCAAAGCTCTAGGTTAAAAGGTCTCTGAGGTCTTCTCCGGACAAGTTCATCCGGACGAGAAGAAAGAAAGAAGAATAATAATAATAAGAAACGCAACAAAAACAATAAGTCTCCCAAACTTCGTTTGGGAGACTTAATAAGAAACGCAAAAAAGACAAGTGATAACTGTGTTCGCAAGCGAAACACAAAAGTCTCCCAAACGAACTCCCATATCGGATTTCAAGGCATTGCGAGACTCCCTCAAGAAAAAAATTTGGGCAGGGGTTCCCCTTATAACCTAAGTAATTCATATTTCTCAAAAGTCTTTTTTTATCAGAAAACTCAATTTCTTCAACCGAAGAATACGTTTCTGTTTTTTTGTTTCTATGGCAAACAAGTGCTCTTTCTCCATTATACCCTATTTCAGACCCTTTCCAAAAAAAATTGGGCAGGGGTTCCCCTTATAAGCTATGTAATACATATTTCTCAAAATTCCTTCTTTTTTATCAGAAAACCTGATTTTTCAAAAAATAAGTTTCTGGTTTTGTTTCCATGGCAACCAAATGCCCTTTTGTCCATTACACCCAATTACAGGCCTCTTTCGAAAGAAAATTTGGGCAGGGGTTCCCCTTATAACCTATGTAATACATATTTCTCAAAATTCCCCTTTTTAATCAGAAAACTCAATTTTTCTACAATAAAAATATGTTAATGGTTTTGTTTCCATGACAAACAAGTGCTCTTTTGTCCATTACACCAAATTTCAGACCCTTTCCAAAAAAAATTTGGGCAGGGGTTCCCCTTATAAGCTATGTAATACACATTTCTCAAAATTCCTTCTTTTTTATCAGAAAACCTGATTTAAAAAAAAATAAGTTTCTGGTTTTGTTTCCATGGTAACCAAATGCCCTTTTGTCCATTACACCCAAATTCAGGCCTCTTTCCAAAGAAAATTTGGGCAGGGGTTCCCCTTATAACCTATGCAATACATATTTTTCAAAATTCCTTTTTTTAATCAGAAAACTCAATTTTTCTACAAAAAGTATGTTAATGGTTTTGTTTCCGTGACAAAGAAGTGCTCATTTGTCCATTTCACCCAATTTCAGACTCTTTCCAAAAAAAAAAATGGGCAGGGGTTCCCCTATAAGCTATGTAATATACATTTCTCAAAATTCCATCTTTTTTTATAAAAAAAAACCTGATTTTTAAAAAAAATATATATGTTTTCTGTTTTTGTTTCTATGGCAAACAAGTGCTCTTTTGTCCATTACACCCAATTTCAGACCCTTTCCAAAAAAAAAAAAATTGGACAGGAGTTCCCCTTAAAAGCTATGTAAAACATATTTCTCAAAATTCCATCTTTTTTCCTTTTTTATGATTTTTCTAAAAAAAAATAGTTTTTGGTTTTGTTTCCATGGCAACCAAATGCTCTTTCGACCATAACTTTCAATTTCAGACCCTTTCAAGAAAAAAATTTGGGCAAGGGTTCCCCTTATAAGCTATGTAATACATATTTCTCAAAATTCCTTTTTTTTTATCAAAAAACCTGATTTTTCCAAAAAATAAGGTTCTGGTTTTGTTTCCATGGCAACAAAATGCTCTTTTGTCATTACACATAATTTCATACACTTTCCCAAAAAAATTTGGGCAGGGGTTCCCCTTATAACCTATGTAATACATATTTCTCAGAATTCCTTCTTTTTTTATCAGAAACCCTAATTTTTCCCAAAAAAATTAGGTTCTGGTTTTGCTTCCGTGGCAACCAAATGCTCTTTTGTCCATTACACATAATTTCAGACACTTTCCCAAAAAAATTTGGGCAGGGGGTCCCCTTAATACCTTTATAATACATATTTCTCAAAATTCCTTCTTTTTTTATAAAAAAACTGATTTTTACAAAAAATAAATCTCTAGTTTTGTTTCCATGGCAACCAAATGCTCTTTGTCCATTTCATCCAATTTTAGACCTCTTTCCAAAGAAAATTCGGGCACGGGTTCCCCTTAAAACCTATGTAATACATATTTCTCAAAATTCCTTCTTTTTTTATTAGAAAAACAAATTTTTCAAAAAAAAATAAGTTTCTGTTTTTTTTCCATGGCAACCAAATCAATGCTCTTTTGTCATTACACATAATTTCAGACACTTTCCCAAAAAAATTTGGGCAGGGGTTCCCCTTATAACCTATATAATGCATATTTCCCAAAATTCCCTCTTTTTTATCAGGAAACCCTATTTTTCAAAAAAAAAATAAAATAAAAAAAAATAATAAATCAATAATGTTCTGGTTTTGTTTCCAGGGCAACCAAATGCTCTTTTGTCATTACGCACAATTTCAGACCTTCCCCAAAAAAATTTGGGCAGGGGTTCCCCTTATAACCTATATCATTGTATGTAATGCATATTTCTCAAAATTCCTCCTTTTTAATCAGAAAACCAGATTTTCCAAAAAAAAAGTTTCTGGTTTTGTTTCCATGGCAACCAAATGCTCTTTTGTCCATATAAGCCAATTTCAGACTTACTTCCATAGAATTGGATAGGGGTTCCCCTTATAACATATTTAATATGTATTGCTGTAATCAAAATATAATCATTAGCAAAAACTACTTTTTTCTCAATATTTTCATTATTTGGTTTGGTTTCCATGACAACCGAAATTATTTTGAAATTTCCAATGCTGTAGTACCCTTTCTTACATTACAAACACCTTTCCTATGAGATTTCATGTAGCTAGTATTAAAAGTTTTTGAGATACTGTGAGAAATAAGTTGAAAAATATCCAAAATTTCATTTTCCCTTAGGGTTAACATTGGCGACCCCACCCCTTTTTGAGCCCCAAAATGTACCCTTAATGAACCCTCTTTGGAGAAATTTTTGTTTTATGCACAACTAGATACATGTGGCCAACATCCTACAAAGTTTGGAAGTTCTAGGTGTAATGGTCTCTGAGATCTGGTTCGGACAAGTTCATGGAGACGAGAAGAAAGAAAGAAATCGGAATAATAATAACGAGTGATCATATGTTTGCATGCAAACACAAGTCGCCCAAACCAGATTCCATACTCAATTGCTCTTTGATAAAAATGCTGTGTTGTATATGTACCACCAATGATTGTAATAAGTTGTTCTGAAATATTTTTTTATTCCTCATGTAAGAATTAGTTTCTTAAACTCATTATGTTTTCGTCTATCAGTGCGATTAGTGCTTTGATTAACTGGTCAAAATTTACAAGGATTGCGTCAGAAAGTTGTGTCATTATGACTACCCATTTCTGAGATAAAGATGGACAAAGTTTGTACAATCCATTGAGGAATAATAATAATAATAATAATGTTTTGATGAAATAATTTCCTTTTTTATTCATCATGTAAGAATTTGTGTCTTCAACTCATTATGTTTTCATCAAACAGTGTTAGTAGTGCTTTGATTCAAGATGAAAACTTCATATCCTGTTTCGTCATATAATATTTTAGATATTACATGGTATTTTTTGGTAACATAAAGTTTTATCAGTATCAATTATTTAGCTATATGACTACCAGTAATTAAACTGTCAAATCTAAAGTTGATAAATGCCACATGCGTAACACTGGTTGTTTTAGGTAAAAATATTTTATTATCTTAACTAGTTAATTAGAACAGATGGTTTATATTTGGCTTGTTCCCATCTCGCCTTAGCTGTGAAATTTTATATAAAAAAATATTCCCATTTCGCCTTAGTACATATTTGTGTCAGCTAAGGCGAAATTGGAACTTATGTAAACATCTAATCAAGAGAAACTGGTGTTTATACAACAATATAAACATCAAAGATTTAAGTTGTTTAATTAAAATTGAAATTAATGTAAATTTAATGTGTAATGGCTTGTCCTCTTTTAAGTTGTGTATTCTTCAGTCTCAAATGGGCACAAACAGAGACATATAATCAAACTAACTCCAATTACAATTTTTATGTTTTATATATATGACTTTATATGATATGAAACATAACAAAATTCCAACAGAAGCATACATAATCATAATATTATACATATAAAGAACAAAAACACTTAAATCAGAATAGAAGATCAAATAAAGAGGCATACATTTGATATTACTGATTATTGGGATTTCGTTTGGTCTTATGCATTTTAAACATTTTTTGAAATTATGGATTTCCTTTGTTTGGGTTCTAGTGCTGCTGATGAGGAATTTCCGAAATGGCCATACAGCTCATTAAAATTATTGCAGTTGGAGTNTATTTCCCCAATTATTTAAATATATTTATATACCTGTCATCACCTACACCACAAATAAAATTCTAATTCCAGTTGACGTAAAGGTTATCAATGTCAAACCACAAATGATATATAATGAAGTAATTTTCATTCATTTAAATAGCAAGAAATGATTAAATAACTTTGGACCAATACTTAACAAGACACACATTTTGCCATTACATTTAATCAGCTATCTACTATGGTTTAAGAGTTGTCACAAAAACAATGTTAAGGATCAAAGTTCAAAGTGACCAATGACCTTTGACTCTGGCATTTTTAAATGTAACACATATCACCTAAGTTAAATGGAAAAGGTTTCAGGTTTCTATCTCTAATCGTTTTCGAGAAAACCCAACTTAAAAGATGTGACGAAACTTTCAACGGTCATAACTCCTGAACGGTTGACCATAGAATTTCGATCTAAATGTAAGAAATGTCCATCATGACCTAACTAACATTTTTGTCATACATTTTAACAGCTATCTTTTACAGTTTCCGAGTTAATCCAATAATAAGATTTGGGGTCGGTGACCAAAGACTGTGGTCATTTGGGAAATTTCAACACCCAAGTGCACATCTTTGGGTGGTGATCTTCCTTCCTGTGAAGTTTGATTGAGATTGGACAAGTGGTCTCTGAGAATTTGGTCGGACAAGATGATTTTTAGAGGCGGAAAAATAACAATAATAAGAAACGGTGCAAACACAAGAAGTCGCCAAACTTTGTTTGGGCGACTTAATAAGAAACGCAACAAAAACAATAAGTCTCCCAACTTCGTTTGGGATACTTAACAATAAGTCTCCCAACTTCGTTTGGGAGACTTAATGAACAATAGAGAAACGGACAAAAAACAATATGTCGTCCCGACTAGGTCTGGTGCGACATAATAATAACAAAGAAACTGACCAAAAACAATATGTCGTCCCGACTACGTCTGGGGCGACATAATAAGAATATTTATTCACCAATCATGGGCTCATAACAGGCAAAGAATTAAACAAAATAACAATGATTAAGTGATTACAATAAACAAAGAAAACATATAACAAAAAGAAAAGAAAACATGTTATATACGGCAGGTTCAGAGCCAAACAAACATTGATTATTCATATTATATACTGAGTCAGACATATAATAACAATACTTCTATAACTGAATAGTAACTCCGATAGGGCTAAACCTTCTCGCGTTAGGACAATTGTTAATGAATGTACCAAACATTTCAAGAAAGATAAATTTTCATTTGTAAATATATTTATAGTATAACTAATTGACCGTCGTGAATATCAATAAAAATGTCACGAGTGCCGAACAACGCAGAAGGATTTAACGAGTTGCAGAACTTGTTCTGCAACGAGTTAAATCCACTGCGTTGATCGACACGAGTGACATTTTATTGATATTCATGACGGCCGATTAGTTATGCTTTTTATTATATAGATTTATTACTCAAAAACCGAGATTTTAGATGCGGATTATTTTTTTCATGTCAATACGCCAGTTGTTTACTTGACGACGACATTGAAGAGATATTATGACGTCGCTTCATTAAGACGTCATCCAGTGACTAGAAATCCTTTATTTTCACCTGTGACAATATGACATTTATTTAACTGAGAAAACTCTATAAATCACCGCTATCTATATAATAAATTATATTATTATATAATTATTATTTGTTATTTATAGAAATGACATGTCAAAATGAGTAGAGATATCTTTTTGCAGACGATATCAATTTTAACTGGGAGATACAAGAAGGAACTACAAAAACGCCTGAAAGGCCTACAGAGATGAAAATGTGCCTAGTTACCGAAGTTATATTCAAAATAAATTATTTCTCGGCGGTTTGCGTTTGCGCCCATTGCATTTCATTTGCGCCGATTTTTCTTTCATTTGCGCAGATTTTTTCATTTGCGCCGATTTTTAACTTGATAATTTCTTGTCGAATACGGGTAATTTTTTTACTAATGAAATTTCAAAAACTGCTTATGCAAAAAGCTTACATGGATAAAAAATAAAGCTCAAAGAGTGATAAAAAGAAATCAAATGAAAAATTTGAAATTTATAAAATCGGCGCAAATGCCATACGCCCTTATTTCTAATACAAAAAAAAATAGATCAGAAAGAGCCACAAAATCAATTATATTGTTATTTATAGTTATGATAATTAGGGAATGTGGTAAAACTGGAACAATCAGAGGAAGAACAGGCAATAAGTGTTTTAGTTAGTCAAAAAAGATTCATTCGACAACCTTGTTCAAAGTCAAATAAAAAAAATTGTATAGTATACATTAGAAAAGAAGACATGACGTCAGACATGGCCTTCAAGAAGAAAATGGCACTGTCTTTGTGATATATCATTAAAAGATTCGACTTTGTTGTGTCAGGTATATAACTGTTACATTAGATATAAACTAGTTATAAGAATTGCAGATATAGTGGATCCAATGGTATTATATAGGATTATTCCAACTATTAAATGGGCACACGTATGAAAGAATATTGATATGATTTTGTCTGTTTCTTTGATTAGATAGGGTTCTTGAATATATCCAGTACAAAATGATCAGCTAAGACGCCACTGCCCGAAATTAGCTTTTAAAACAATTGCAGTCCGAAATTAGCTTTTAAAACAATTGCAGTCATGGGACAAAAGCCTTTTCATCTTATGTAAAAACGGTCCCCTTTTTGATACCTTTTTTGACATCACAACATGTATATAATGTTTAGTAAATTTTGCAAAATGGAAACTTTTTGAGATGCGAAAATCGGACTAGAAATGTATTCTAAATATTTGTTTCGGGGGGGGGTGGGCATGCACGTGTTAATTTCGCCTTTGGTACTCACTTTTGTCTAATGACTGTATTCTGAAAATTAAAATAAAATGGGACTTAATTGTACAAAAAAAATAAAAAGAAATCATATATATGTACATATAAATAGGTATTTTATTGATTTTATTTCATCTCCATTTCAAACTTTTGAAAACACGTGTCCAATTCTATATTTTAATATGCTACCTAAATGTAAATATTCTTTTGAGACGGTATACAATCAAATAAATGTTATTCTTATTTGGCATGAATAAGTATAAAGAGTAAACAGTCGCAATATTAAAAATTCGACCACCGTATATAATTTTTTAGAGTAAAATGTGAATGACTATAAAACAACGGCAGTAGACTACCGAAGAAACAAATCACAAGATTACGAAAATCAAAGTCCAGAGACAAGGCAAAAGCAAGAACGCCAGATAACGGAAGACCACAGACACTATAAATAATGTAGTAAATTTAAAATTCGTTTTTTTTCTGTAAATTTCCATTTCGACAACTGATGTCTCTTCGATGCAGATTGGCTCAAAAAATTTGAAATGTGTAAGTGAAATGCCTTTGCTATTGTCGAAATGTTTGAACTTTACTGTTCCTTTTGTCATTTTTATTATCTGCCAATCAATGAAATTTCGCTGACTTATCAGTTGATTAGAAATTTTTCTGACATGTCCAATATTATGCTCGCCTTTTCTTGAACTTTTGACCTTTCTGGTGCTGAAACCTTGGTAACAGGGTCCTTTGACTAAATATCTTCACCCTGATTGGATAAAAAGTTTACAATTTCATCACAATGTACAGCAGGTGAAACACTATAGACATGATAATTAAAAGTGTGAAAATAATCTAAATACAAATATTCCCAAGTTGCATAAAGACAGTAAATTTCGTTATATGCTGTATAGGTAATTGGGGGTAAAAGTATTTGAAAAATCTGATTAACAATCAAAGGTATATGAATGTAAGAACTATTAATAATAGATAATAAAAAGAGCTGGGTAGATGACTTTCATTATGATAATTTTCACAAAAAATAGACGTCTAAAAAATTAAAAACAGAGCACAAGGATTCGTTAAATAGGTAATTGATACATGGTTTATTTAATTTTGCTTATCTTGTAAATGTACGCTGTCTACGTAAAATATCTACCGTCTTGGAATTTGTCATTTTTGTGTAATTTCTCCTTTTCCCTTCAGCTTAGCCTTTATGAGTTATTCTTTAAATCTATATCGAGGCGTTATTTTAAATGTAAAATAGTTTTTGCCTTACTTAGGATTTACTTATATATTGCTATATAGCTTTTTATGTGCCCACTTTCGAAATACATCGATGTTCTTTGAAATGACCTTTATTTGACAACTAACTGGCTGTGGTCAATATTCTCTGTAAATAGGAAATGGAAACAGTCTTTTGTGCATAAAAATGCGCCTGTCATGTCATCTCAACTGAAAAATCACCTTCTTTACATGCCGGAGATATTTAAATGATTGGAAAACTGCCAGTTCACTACTGGAAAGTAGGAATCAATACAATTGTCGTTATTATTTTCATTACAAACACCCAGGTTTTAATAATATGGAGGTAAATGTCAAGTATAGGTCTGTTTATATGATGCTTTGCATTACGGCAAGCGAAATTGACCAAATGAAGAGAAACGGTGGTTTGAACCGTCCTGTTATGTACTAGCTCGCTTTTGAAATGAATAAAACATGGAATAAAAGTTCCAACGTATAATAACGAATTGTCCAACAAAAATAGTAGTATTTACATTACACACGGAACAATCAGCATAAAATAAGTTCTTATGTAATGAAATCGTACGACGTCTGTACAGTTTCGATGTCGAAATCCAACTGTCTAAAACATTCCAACAGATACATGAAAACGATTTCGGACTATTGAGATAAAGAAATTAACAAACAAATTTTTTGTGGAAATAAATTACCAGCACAGGTGTGAAGTGACAGTCCATTATGCAATCAAAATAGAAAGACTTAAAATTTTAATTTATGCACTATCATACTTTCAAATCTCGGCATTGACATTTTTTTGTAATGTCAAATTGTTATTCTGACCACCTGTTCATTATTGTGTCCATGTCTCGTGATTTTATAATGCCAAGTTTCTTAATTTTGTATGATGAGTGCCCTGTGGTTGTTTAAGTGTTGTGATTGCCTTCTATTAGTCTTTTTGTCGGGCAACGGACGACAGCGATTGTTAGAACACTTTGCCAGTTAATTAAGTTTATGTCTGTTGACGATCCCGCAGCCATGGGTGTAGCATTGGTGGACATCTAGCAACGACTTCCGCTCAAATCGGTGCTAGGACCGAACTTACTATGAGTGAACAAAGCTCATTCTTGAAGGCCTCGTGATGACTTCAAGATAAAGAACAACAATAAAAGCGTTGTTCCATTGCTTTGTTTTAATGTGTATTTTTAGAGACTTTGTCTCATGTGCATTTTCTCCATAATTCTTTTATCTTATTGCTTTGAATTTTTTGAATTTAATATACCGACGATCACATCCACTAATATGCTGGACTTCTTGATCCTCACCTATATGGAGTTAATATTTCAGTTGAAAATCGGCATATCAATAAGTCTTGGGGAAACCATTTTTTTTTTTTTGCATTATTACAAATGTATAAGGCCTTATTAAAAATTTTAATTCTTTATAATTTGACAAGTTTAGTTTGAATTTAGACAAGATCTAAAAGATAAAACATATCATTCTTTAATTTTCACCTTGGATATATTTCTTTCACGAAATTGCACTACAGAAACGTAAGTTGGCTACATATCTAGAATAGTTCTTCGATATTTACAAAAGCTGACTTCTAATTTCTAAATTTGTAAATTTTGTTGAAAACTAAGGAGTGTCTCCCCCATGAAAAGTTCTGTCCTTAGCTGATTTTGGCTTTACATTTAGATCATGTTAGTTATTTGTTCTCTATCAGTTTGAAAAAAAAATCTTTGAGTTTTCCAAACGTTTTGATTTTATCTGCATTGAAGAGATTATTTCTGTCCCATACCTAACACTAGACAATATGATTTTGTATTATCTATATATTATCTCCGTAACGGCCAAAAATGTTAATCTTTATATATATTATCGGCGTTAAGGCCACAAATGTTAGAATCACACGTCAGAGAGAGAGAGCTGACATACAAATAGTTCACACGGGAATCACCTACAAATGTTCCAATTTCCAGTCATATTGTCACATGTAAGTTTAATTTCTGATATCCATAGTAATTTGCAATATCTGTAAAACCGAAGATTAGTAATTAGATGTCAGTCTAGTTAAGTAAATTTTTTTTTTTGTTATCCGTTATATTTCTTGTATTAATATTCTTTGCACATCTTGACCGTAGCATAAGAAAGTAGACCTACCGAGTATAAAGAAATCATTAACAGTAGCCATATATTTATATTATTTTTACCACGGGCTGGCACTTAATGGGGATTATTTTACTCCGAGCGATTAGAGAGGGGTAAAATATCACCATAAATACTGATCAAAACTTAGTATAATTTTCAGCCTTTATACTGTTCAGAACACCAATGTATAGTAAAGTAAGTGAGAACCGAACCGTCAATCCAAAAGCGAACAATCCAAGGACAATGGCAACACCAGAAACAAAAAAGGGGAAAAAACAGAGACACAACATGGGTACGGCACAGAAAAGAAAAATGAAGACACACACACACACACATACACACAAAGATGAACAACACGGACCCAATAAAACCATGGGTGAGATCAGGTGCACCGGTAGAGTTAGCATCTCCTGCTTCTTATAAGACACCCGCCGTGTTGAACATGTCAAATCCGGTAGTAAAGTCAAATTCCGGTAGAGGAAACAACAATTAAGCTTTAAAGGGAAAGATCTGTTGTCATCTGGGAAACAGATATCCCATAGCGGTCCACAAAATGGTGATGTCGACCGTAAAACTTCTGGAGGGATGAATTCAAGTTTTGGGTAACATACCCTTGTTGAAGTAGCCTATTTATGAGCAACCGGGCTCTATCAAGGAAGTCACTGTATCGAACACAGGCCCTTGAATAGCGAATGAGCTGGGAGATGTTAACTCCATATGCCGGCGCTGTTTCAGTTCAAACTTTTGAAAAATCATTATTACACTTCATGCTTACTTTCACACTTGTATAAACAACAGAATTTTGCATCTGAAGTGATTTTTTACCAGATACATTGAACTTAATCATTTCATTCACCAAAATCGAGTCCTGAACAGACTTGAAGATTTTTATTCTGACCTCCTGATTATTGTGCCAACATCTCATGATTTTATTATGCCAAGTTTTCTTACTGTTGTTCACTCGATGAGTGCCCTGTTTTTGTTTACATGTTGTATTTGTCTTATTTTAGTTCTTGTGTCGGGCAATGGATGACAGCATTTGTTAGAACATTTTGCCAGTTTATTCTAATGTTTGTTGACGAACCCGAATCCATGAATCATAAAACATGGATGTCGCCATGGTTGCGTTGCTCCACATCTAGCGATGAATTCCGCTCAAACCGGTGCTATGGGTCGTCTTGGCTTACTATGAGGTATGAGAATAGCTCGTTGTGGAAGGCCTCATGGTGACTTCAAGATAAAGAACAACAATAAAAGCGTTGTTCCATTGCTTGGTTTTGCCATGTATTTGTAGATTTGTAGAGACTTTGTATTATTTCAGACTGGAGTTTGCCTCTCCTACAGTGTGGAGTCCGTAAAAAGATTCCTCGTGCGAGATTATTGCTTTACATACATTTCAGTTATTGTGTACTTATTACTGAGGGAATTTCTCATATGGATGCATTATAATACTTTCAAATTTTGGCATTTTTTTGGTATTTTCACGATTTTAGTTCTGACCACCTTCTCATGAATTTATGATGCCAAGGTTTCTTACTATTGACTCTTAATGATCATTTTATATATTATTGTTTGTTTTATATGTATGTCATACTTGATATTGTTATATATTAATTGGTGTAAATATGTTGATCTTAGGGGACCCCAATAAAAATTAGACAATATCTAATTTGGTTACCCTCTTTCAATAAAGATTTTATTATAATTATGATTATAATTATAATTATGATTATAATTATAATTATTATTATGAGTGCCCTGTGATTGTATACATGTTGTATTTGACTTCTATTAGTTTTTGTGTCGGGCAATGGATGACAGCAGTTGTAATACTTTGCCAGTTAAAATTTATGTTTGCTGACGATCCTGCATCCATGAGTCATGAAACATGGATGTAGTGTCGCTTGGCATCTAGCAATGAATTCCGCTCAAACCGTTGCTAGGGGTCGTCTATAGCTCATTGACGAAGGCCTAATGGATGAAAAATAACAATAAAAGCGTTGCTCCATGGCTTAGTTTTGCCCTTTGTCTCATTTGCATTTACTCCATATCCCTTCATTACTTATTTCAGACTGGAGTTTGTCTCTCCTGCAGTGTTGAGTCCCGTGCGAGAGATTTATGCTCTATATACATTTCAGTTTTGGTGCACGTGTTCTTGAGAGAATTTTTCATATGGATGATTATCATAATTCTTTTTTTCATTTTTAGGGCGGAATTTCAAGATTTTATTCTGACCACCTGATTATTGTGCCAACATCTCATGAATTTATTATGCCAAGTTTTCTTACTATTTTCTTACTAAGGCCTCATGATGACTTCAAGATGAAGAACAACAATAAAAGCGTTGTTCCATTGCTTGGTTTTGCAATGTATCTGAAGAGACTTTGTCTCATTTGCATTGACCCCATACCACTTCATTACTTATTATAAATAATATGAGGAAACATGGTATTTTTGACGACCACTAGACATAGAACGGAACAGTAGAAATCGTTTAAAATTGTCGTAAGTTTTTATGGACATGTAACATGGACATGTCTGTTAAACATTTCTTGAGCTTGTGGATTTCCTATATGTTTGGTTTCTAGTGCTGCTGATGAGGAATTAGTTTCCGAAATGGCCATACAGCTCATTAAAATTTATTGCAGTTGGAGATAACATATGTGTTACGGTCTCGTGTTCTTTTACTCAATATCCTTTTATAAAATGTATAGTGTTAATACTGTAAATATTGTAAAAATTAAACGAGCGGAACATTTTGGGCTTACAAAAGTCTACCCCTTAAGCGGTGGCTTTGTAACTCGCTCTTCTTTGTAATAGTTTAGCTTTGCAAATCGTATTCAAAATATCATACCAATCACTACCATTCCACTGTTTTCATTTCTTTTTAGGCAGTAAGAAGAACATTTATACGAAGGATTTCCAATATAAAGCATCAAATTGTTATTCACAAAGTGGGTAAGAATGATTTTGACAAAGTGATGTCGATTCGGTCACCTGCTACTATATATGGTGGTGCTGACTATCTTCCAGACTATTTCAACATGCTGCTGCAGATGCCAAATGTGGAAATGTATGCTGCCATTCTTAATAATCAGTTTGTAAGTAGTTGTTGGAAATAACACTTTAACGCTTTTCAGACCTCTTAAAGTCAACGAAAATACTGAGGATTGGTAAAATAAAAATGAAAGTAAAGTATTTGTGAAGGAAGTGTAAATAGAAATACTGTAATACTGAATATAGAAAGACATTTTCATGGATGAATAGTATATTCTGTGATTAGTAAACTTGGCGAACTGCGTTAGGGACCGGTCAAAATTTATTGATGCATGGGACGGGAACAAAACTTAAATGCTCGATAAAAAGGTCACAGTCCATTGGTAACACTAAGAAAATGCAAAGTCCCATTCTGTTGAGTTGAAAAAAGTTGGTGTCCCGTGCATATTATTTCAATCAGTTACTTCAAATGAGAAATTCCATTGCTATGGTTAGTACTTTTCTACCAATAATGTTTAAATTGTTACTGGTATGTCAAAATAATAAAACAGAAATAGCATTATATGGGAAATTATTACTATGATTTTATCTGTTATAAAAGATTAAGCAAAATTATTATATAACGTTAGAAAAATGATCAATATTGTATCGTCGTAATTAAGGAAAATTGCCCATTTCTATAGTTGATAATCCTAATAAAGATAGTGTTAAAATCCATATATACTTCAGTGCTGAAGAAAAAAAAATGGCAGTTATATGAGCAACTATTTATCTTTTTTGCTCTTTTATAGATGGAAAAGTAAATAAAGTATATATAGTTAGTAAAACAATAAGGATTTTGTTCAAAAAGGTTACAATTTTGAAGAATGATCAATTTTTGTAGTTAGTTATCCCATACCGATAATGTTTTTAGAAACTCATTTACTAGAGAAATGCAAAAAAAAATGAACTAATATGGGCAATTGTGCGTGAAATTTGGTCTTTTATGACGCTAAGAGTAGATAAAATATATAAAGAAGGTAAAACAATAAAGATTTTGTTTAAAAATGTAACAATTTTGAAGAATCACCAATTTTTATAGATGGTTATCCCATACCGATAATGTCTTTAGAAACCACTTTACTAGAAAAATACTCAGAATTGAAATTATAGGGTTAACAATTTTTCATATTTGGTCTTTTATGGCATGAAAAGTAAATTAAATTTTTAATGCTTGTAAAACAATTTAGATCTTGTCAAAAAAGTAAAAATTTTGAAGAATAACAAATTTTTATAGTTGATTATCAAAAACCAATAGTGTCTAAGTCTATATACTAGAGCAATGCTTAAAATTGGAATAATATTCACAATTGCTTATCTGATTTGGAGTTTTGAGGTGTTTAAATTAAACAAAATCTTTAAAATGAGAAAAACAATTAAGATTTTATTTTAAAATGTTTCTTTAGAATATAGTTGGTTATCCAATACAGAAAGTGTCTCAATACAATATCACTGAACGCAAAAATTTAGAACAAATCATTTTTTTATTTTTGCATTAAGAGAACTCGTTTAAAAATGTTCAGGTCCCATGCACATTTTGGCTGAAAAAATCCTGGTTCCATGCCCTGATACTTTGAAAAAACACCTGTCCCACTGCTGTTTGCTCCGGTCCCATTGCCTTGAGAAATTTTTACCAGTCCCGTTAAAGGTAACATATGTTATTAATGACGGATTATGGAGTAAATGCAAATGAGACAAAGTCTCTACAAATACATGGTAAAGCCAAGCAATGGAACTACTCTTCCATTGTTGTTCTTCATCTTGAACTCACCATGAAGCCTTCAAAAATGAGATTTGCTCATACCTCACATCAAGTTCAGGGCGACCCCCTAGGAATTCACCGCTAGATGTCGAGCAACGTACATATGTACACATATTAAAACATAAAATTATGAAATCTAAAAAATAAAAGATAGAGGTGCATGTATTTTATTTTTTAGAGTTCATAATTTTATGTTTGATTATTTGTGCATATATTTTACTCGTTTATTTATCTGTGCTTATACGAACCAGGCTCACAGCACTCTTCATTTTATGTTATGTGATTAATTTTGTCAGCCTCATTCAATTAATTAATCTTCGATTTCATGGGGTTTATGTAATTTTATATTTCTACCTAACATTTAGATGTGAAAAGTAATGTGGAGAAAGACTGATTTTATGTGAGTTATATATTAGATATTTATGTGATTTCCATTACCTGGCCCGATAAGAAAAACGAATATCCTGCGATATATTACTATTGTTGGGTTAAAACCTGGTTCAACTTCAGTTTTTGGATTTACAAAACATTTTTTTTCAGTCTTGTTCTTACTTTTTGGTAAAACATGTATATTCTTATATTGTTCACTATCCTAGCAACATAAAGCATATAGTATTTCTGTTTTCAAAATATTTCCATATTTATCAAATTGCTGATTTATTGGACTTTAGCGTACCGGTTCTCCTGTGCAATGCAAAATGGGGTATATGGTGTTTATTTTGCTGAACTTGATTACTCTTTATTTAGTGGCCGACTCCGACCTGCCTTGGTTGTGGGGTTTTCTCACCGTTCATTGAAGATCTAACGGTGGCTTTGAGTTGTTATTACTCCCCTTTGGGTCGTTGTCTCTTTGACATATTCCCCGTTTCCCTTCTTTTTTTCTATATAGGCATACAACCTTATAAAAATAGTACAAAGTATCTTTGTCATCACAGCATCACACAAATGAAAGTATGTGAAAACCGAACCGTCAATCCGAAACGAATAATCCAAGGACAATGGCAACATCAGGAACAACAAACGAAAACAGAGATACAACATGAGTAGTACGGCACAGAAAAGAATAAAGGGCTACGCCAAGCGCAGCATGATACGACCGCAGCATGTCGACCACTGACATTTCAACAATAGTAGTTTAAAGTGAATGTGGACACAGTAAAGAGCTTGACACAATAATTAGATGGACACAAAAAGAAGCTAGACACAGTTATTAGCTAGAAACAAAATAGGGAAAAAACCCTTTTGATTACTTACTGATAAAAAAACCGTAAGAGCTATGCAAAATATGTACTATCAACTAAAACTTTACATCCATAGAAATTCAAAGAAAAAATCCATCGAAATCTGATGAAAAATAAAGATATGACACATTTAGAAAAATTGCAATTTTGGCCCCTTTGACCCCTTGTAGCTCCGAAACAGTAAGAGCTACAAAAAAATCCGTTGACATACTACTGAAAGCTTATATCAAGAGGAATCCAAAGAAAAAAATCCCATCGAAATCCGATGAAAAATAAAGATTTGACATATTTAGAAAAATTGCATTTTTTGGCCCCTTTGACCCCTTGTAGTTCCGAAACGGTAAGACCTACAAAAAATCCGTTGATATACTACTGACAGCTTAGCTCAAGAGGAATCCAAAGAAAAAAAATCCCATCGAAATCCGATGAAAAATAAAGATTTGACATATTTAGAAAAATTGCATTTTTGGCCCCTTTGACCCCTTGTAGCTC
>MJUU01029580.1:151186-177077 GCA_002080025.1 Modiolus philippinarum | reverse complement strand
ACTGTTAGGAATTGAAAAAGATATGGTTGCTAGGTAGAATTCCAAAAAATAACAGGTCTTTAAGACTTTCAGGAAATTTACCAAAATAAGAATAAAAGTTTTTGCAATCTGACTATTGAAAATGATCATCATAACTGTTAGGAATTGAAAACGATATGGTTGCTAGGTAGAATTTCAAAAAATAATAGGTCTTTAAGACTTTCAGGAAATTTACCAAAATTAGAATCAAAGTTTTTTTGCAATCTGACTTTTGAAAATGATCACTGATAAAATAAGGCACCAAAAAAGATATGGTTGCAAGGTAAAATACCAAAAAGTATTGGGTCTTTGAGTGTTTCAAGAAATTTACCAATATAAGAATCATATTTTTGAAATTCAAGTATTCATACTAGCTGATGACATTAAAGAGTTGCTTAATTATATGATTTCATGTTAAGCCCCCGTCACACTGGATAAAGTTCGTACTACGTTCTCATGAAGTCCTAAAAAATCAAATGAACGTGGCAAGAACTTACTGAACGTAGCGAAGGCGTGATAGAAACTTGAATGATCGTAGTGCAAACTTTATTGAACGCAGTACGAGCTTCAAGGACGTGAAGGACGTGGAATAATTTTGAGCATGTTCAAAACAAACGTGGTGAGAACGTGATGGTGACAAAACGTAGTAAAGACCTACTAAGAACGCATTGAGAACGGCGTGGACGTAGAAAGTACGTGGAATGAACGGGCCACAGACTTCATGGACTTGGCGCAGACGGGATGAAATTATCTGCCGTCTATGCTACGGTCTTACTACGTCCTTAAAGTTTGCAATACGACCGTAGCACGTTTTTAATACGTTTTCACTACGATGTCATATAACGGTATTTTCAATCAAGTTTGTATCACGACCTGGTAAAGTTGTTAATGCGTCTTTAATACGTCCATCAAGTTTCTACTACGTTAATAGTACGTTCCGGCGGTTTTTACACCGTTTGTTGTAGGTTTTTACTAGGTTTTTGACAGGTTTCATGTATTTTCACATATATTTTCGACATGTGCACAGTCAATGAAACTTTCTTTTAAAGTAGTTTGTATTTTTTTCATTCAATATCTATCAGTGTAGGTCTATACATAAAGTCATATTCAAATTCGTGCATTTTAAACGTTGATTTAATTTCTATTTACTAATTATGTTCATATAAACTCCAAATATACTGAACATCAGAAGAAACGCACCACTTGTTTTATGGCTTCAAGCTTCTGAAATATTTAGACTTTATATTTTCTAAATGTATTTTTATAAAATTCCGAAGTTCCAGAATAAATTACCCGATTTTTGTCAAAACAAATTTGAAAATGAAGCAAAATCAACAATTTTTATGGAAAGTGAACGATTGCAAAAGTGACAGATTTGCACAGATATGCATGCACTAAATGTTGATTTGCAGTACAAAAAAACATTTCTGAAATCACAGCTTCATTCAGTTTCTTCATGATGAAAAACCTGTGATTTATTTTTCACCAAAAACTTATCACAAAATATCCTCAACACATATGACCTATTTCAAAATTTTATAAAAATCTTCCATGGCGTTTTTGCAAAATGTCAGGAAAACTGCATACAAAGTCTTAAATATTAATTACTGCTAGAAATGATTCCATCCGTTGCCAGATATCTGACTTTCATTATATTTCAGAATAATATTCAAAACCTTGATATTTTATTGCTTTATTTTTAAGTATCTTAATTTTAATAAGTATTTTTTTAAGTATTTTGTAAAAAAAGGAGTGTAGTTCCACGATAAGACGGACATTTGATTCCAGTTTATGATAAATATTCTAAATGTACCAATTATCACAAGTAAAAAGGATTTACCTTAAGGTATAAATATATTCTACAAATTTAGATTCGGTATTGCTAACGTTGCGACGAACCCCAATGAAGTTTTAATATGGCATCTTATATTTTTTCATAAAGTTAAGGCTCTCGAAGACGAATATTTTAAGATGATATAATCTAAGATGTTGCCCTTCAATTACTGCAATTAAGTACCATAGGCACACGCACAAAACAGAATATCTATAGTTCAATTTTTAGTTCTTAATGTTATCTTTTTATTTCCGTGCATTGTAGCTGTCTCGCGTCCTTGTTCTGTTGTCGTTTTTGCCATGTCTTTGGACTTCGATTTTTGTGGTAATCTCTTCCCTTGTACCTTCGGTATCCTACTGTCGTCGTTTCTCAACCAAACTACCAATACTGAACTTTTTTACAATTGCGAGGCATGTTCTTAATAAGTTTCAAAATGCCGCACACACTGGCATTCGTTCTGTAACGTTAGGTGGGTCGAAAAATTTTGAAAATGCTCAAATTTTGCAATGTTTGCAAACATTTGGTTGATAAATTCAATATGCACACATTGGATGAACGTCAGAGGTATGTTATACACACGCTAAATGTGATATATATATATATATATATATAGTAGCTTCTCCCTTGTTGTTTAAAACGTGTATAAACTTGTATCTAACGAGTACGATAAAATGTATCTGCCAGTGTTTGTGTAATAAATGACTGGTTTATGGAGAAGTTAAAAAAAAATCCATTCAACAGACTGAAAATCAATGCTTAAATGATTGAGATGATTTGGAATAAAATTTGTGGTTTTCTTTGGTGTTACCCATCCTGTAATTCTGCACATCTTCGGTTTCATTTCTATTTTAACACCGTTCGATTTATCTTGGAAAAATAATTAAACTGATCTGAAGATCATTAAAATCTTGACTTTCACCCATGTAGACGTTCGACTGTTCGTTAGACGTCCGTTATACACGCGATCCGCATACTTATGATCAAGTATGCTAGTAAAATGTTGTTTTTTTTTTTAAATAATGTATGCCCTGTTATGCTTTGTGTATGTTGCATATAAGTCATTGATATTTCCCGTGTGTTGAATGAAAATCATCATTCTGACGTTCTAATGTAACCAAAAAAAGAATTTCTGCAAATTCTTCAGCAAATGCTATCGTTTCTTACTAAATTTTTCGAAGTTATCGAACATTGGCTAGAACGTAAAAGTGGTACAGGGCCATAAATCAAAACCGTAACGTCCGGTTCATCAGCAGCGTCGAATAGAATTTAAAGTGGAGATTATGGAAGAATGAAGGCATTAAAGAATCGAAGTCAATGCTGCCGATCCAATCGGACCGCTATTAAAGCTGGTAAAATTCCCTTATTAGAATTGAAATGAACCATGTTTGTCCGATACTTTGTCATTTTAGTATAAACTTTTTTAATACTAGTATTTTGTTACATCGGTAACTCTCGGGATAAAATATTACAAAAAGAACATAGACACCACAAGGTTTGGCTATTATGATTTAACTTTTTTGTATTGTCTCAAGTACAAACTCTGTACAAACGTATTGGAGAAATACTTCAAACTGGGTGGTCGCAGTGGAGTCGCAGCAAGGACGTTGTTTGAAGACGTGATGAACGCAGAAGAAACGTAGTAAGGACTTGACAGACCTACGAGGAACTTGATAATAAACTTTAAAGACGTATCGCGATCTTAGCACTGACGTAGAGAAATCGTTGTAAAAACTTTAAAGCTATATCTTTATCCCGTTTTCACTACGTTTCAGAAAGTTTTAAGAACGTACTAAGATCTTGATGGTCTTCGTCCCAGTGTGACGGGGGTTTTACAATTTTAAAAATTATTGGTCTTAGACATTATCAGGAAATTTACCAAATTTGGCACCGAAGCCAAAATTATAAAATCTTATCTTGGATTCCAAAAGCAATTCAAGTAATTCCCCATGAAAATGTAAACCACAAAACGAAAATTATACATAAAGTTTCAATCGTATGCCAAGTACTTATTGTTTTAAGTTTTTTTTGGTCCCTTAAGGGCATGCCCCCAGTGGTCATACCAAATTTCCGCTATCATTAGCAAATTAGATAAACATAATGGAACTCATGTAGAAAGTTTCAGCTTCCAAACATAAATACTTCAGAAGATTTCGCATATTACTGGATAACTCGAAATACAATTTCGCTCATTATTCCACCCTGAGGGCAAATTTCAAAATTCCGAAACCTTCGGCTTAGACAACTTTTATAGTGTTACTTATACCCTTAAAACCAGGTTTCTGCAACTTAAGGTGTCAGAGGAGTTCTAGCTGAATAGTTTTTTCGTTTTTGGACCCCCTAGAGGAAAGCCCTGAGGGGGTCATACGAAAATTCCGACACCCTCTGTGAAGTTGCCACATCATATATGAGTCAATTCCCGGGTTTCAACTTTCTAGCCCAAATAGCCTTGGAAATTTCTCCGATTATTGGATACCGTGAAAATTCGTTTTCGCCCATAATTTGCCCCTTGGGCGTTTGACAGAAACTCCGAACCCCTACCGCGCTAGTGCAGATCATACTCTAGTATGGTGCCAAGTTTCAAATTTCTACCTCTTAGAGTTCCAGAGCCATCGGGGAGCACTACACACATACGTACGTACGTACATACGAACGGACTGCATTACATAATCCCCCCCGCTTTCGCTAAGCGGGGGGATAACTATCAATGGTTTTTCCTAGGTCAGTATCTCTGCTAATGGACTGTAAGCCCAAGTCCAGCCTTCCGTGCAGTACTTCAGTACAGGTTTATTTCAGTACTAGCCTGATTAGAACCATTTTGAAAATTTACGATATCTGAATTCAGAAAGAATTACCTCCCTAGTTCAATGATCTTTCCATAACTGCATGATTTGTGCGTCCTTAATCACTTAGCCCCTTAGACTATTTACTTCCGCCAGCTTTCAAAGATCTGTTGATATAACTTTTCTGCACTGCAGATATATAAATTGCTGAGCTAGTCATCTCGGAAACTCCTATCACAGGGGCGCGCTCTCACCTGAGAAAAAAATGTTTACTATCAATTATGACATTTACATTCTCTTCTTGGATGATTTTTTTTCTCTCAGAAAGCCCAGTTTTATTCATATATCTCGATTCGTTTACTTGTCTTTACTATTTACTACATCGACTGGCACGTAAATTTATATAGGAAACTTCGGTGACCTTCACATTCTAATTATCCCCGCACTTTCGAAAGTTCAAGGATATTGTCGTTGCCTTAATCTGTCTGTCTGTGTGTCTATCCGTCACACTCTTTTATGTGACTCAGACTCCTACTTTTTTATGGAGTTAGGAATTTAATTTTGGTTTAGAATTGTTGCATATAGTCTGTAGATACACAAAAAGCTTTCGGATTTTCGGAATTGGTCTTGGCAAACAAAAGGGCCCAAGATGTCGATTTTGACACATGTGGCATGTGACGCGAGCTCGTCCTATGTTTTTTGATTTAGTGATTGTTGTAGAATTGTTGCATTTAGTATTTAGATGAGCAAGAAGCTTACAGACTTTCAACATTTATCTTTGTGCAAACAAGAATCCCTAAGGTGTCGACTTTTACAAAGGCCCAAGATTTTGATTTTGATACGCGTGGCATGTGACAAGAACTCCTCCTACATTTTGGATTTAGCCATTTAATTTTGTTGCAGAATTGTATCATATAGCTTTCAGATATTTGAATCCGGTTCCAATTTTATTTAAATTCCTGAAAATGTCAATTACTCATAACGTTTGAAATATTAGCATGTAATCTTAATATATATTTTGGCAAGTTTTCGGAAAAAAAATTATGAATGTTAGTAATTCTTAAACGTGACTCCAATTTTGGTAAATATCCTGAAAGTCTCTAAGACCACCCTTTTTTTAAACCTAGCACCCAACATTGAAGAATTTGTTTCGATTAGGACAAATATTTTTATCACTTGGATTTCAAAAAATATTCGATTCGAATTTTGGTTTATTTCCTGAAAGTCTCAAAGACTCTTATTTTTTTTTTCAATTCTACCTATCAACCGTGCTTTGAAAATTCTTTTCGATTAGACAAACATTTTCACCCAAAATATTTGGATCCAATTTTGGTTAACTTATTGAAAGTCTCGGAGACCATTTAATGTTTTTGGAATTTTACCTAGCAACCATACTCAAAGAATTTGTTTTAACAAGACAAATATTTTCACCAAAATGGATTTAAAAAATAATTGATTTCAATTTTGGTGATTTCCTTAATATCAAAACTCTCTGAATTTTTGAATTCCTCTTACCAACAATACTTGTATAATTTGTTTATATTAAAACAAACATTTTCACTAATTTGGTTTAAAAATATTTGATTGCAAGGGTCCTGGAACTTTCAACGAGTGACATGACATTTTATTTGAATTCTACATAGAAACCATACATTAAGATATATGTTATTGAAACAAGTCATTTCTAATAATTGGATTGTAAAAGGTTTTGATTCTACCTTTTGTTAATTTCCTGAAAGTCTCAAAGACGAATTATTTCGGGGAATTCTACTAAGAAACCATACCTTTTTAAGGAAATAAAAGGGACAGGAGGAAACATATACAATGGCTGAAAATTATAATCACATGCCATAATCTGCCTGGGAACTACACAGGAAAAACACAGATAAGACAAAAGGCAAACGTAAACAACGATAGGAACTCGGGACAGCCGGACTTGGTATCGGCACTACCAAAAGCAAGCGGTAGGTTAAACCGGTTTATAGGCACCCAAACTTCCCCTTTATCTGTCCCGTTTCCCTATAGTATAATAAACATACTAACTCCATGACCACAATCTTGAAAGGAGAGAAAATGACAATACGTGATCTTGAAAGATGGGTCAAATGGTGCTCGCCGCTAAGCTGTCGGCTAGGTCAAGGAGCCTATAGTCTGCTGGTAAAACACTGTCGCACTAAAGAAGAAAAATCAAACTCAAAACTTCCCGAAAGATTTGGTCAAGAATAATCATAATTTACAGTACACCGTAAGAAATTTTATTGAATAATAAATACCGAGGTTACTGTGAATTGAAATCAGCCATTTTCAATAATTTTTTATTCCAATGTTGGTTAGTTTCTGAAACTCTCAAAAACAGGGTATGTTTTGGAATACTACATAGCAACATAGAATATCATAGTGTAAGGTAAGTGAGAACCGAACCGTCAGTCTAAGACGAACAATCCAAGAACAATGGCAACATCAGAAAAACAAAGAAAAAACAAATACATAACACGAGATCGGCACAGAGAAGAAAAATGAAAACACATACATACAAAGATGAACAACACGGACCAAATTAAAAACCATGTGTGAAATAGGGTGCACCGGTAGGGTAAGAATCTCCTGCTTCTTAAGAGTTTGAATTTGTTCAAGTGAAATAATTTTGTTTCCAATAATTCGATTGCAAACATTTTTGCGCATTATATTGCACTTTTCTACCATGAGTTGGAAAATATATTTTTAGTTAGTGATCAATGGTGAGTAATAGTATTTAGGGGTGTATACACTTTATTTACCACGAAATAAAGGTAGATTCTTAACAATGTTCTGACAATCATTAATTTAATTACATGACTGTATTTTTTTTTACAGGAAATACGTTTCTATAAGGCCTCGTCTGCAAAGTTGGAGGAAGCTTTGAATAAATCAAATCAATGTAAACCATTCCTGCAACAAATCAATGAGGACGAACTCCGTAAAATATTTAAATCCAAAAGACTGTCAAACTACTTTTTCAAGGAAGGACGTGTGATTGCTGATGTTGTTCCATATCGTCTGGAATTATCAAATGTTCCACATATCATGACAGAGAGAACAAATTGTGTATTTTCACCAGGATGTGATTCAAAACAGAATCCACTTTTAACATTTGGATCTCACGCTAGGACACCAACTAGTTTATTGTACAACATGGAACTGTATGGGTGCTTAGAACATGTGCAGAACAATGAGCTGTTGAAAGAACATTTTGAAATGCACGTGCGTGGTCTATACTTAAAAATGAACATTGAAAATGTTTTAATTAGATTATCTTGTGACAGTGAAACCAATTGGAGCAAAGTATTAAATGTTATGCAGGAACTCGGTTTTGAATTAGCAGAGGGTCATTGTTCAGAACTTATTTGTGCAGAACGTAAACTTGCATTATAGAAAATAGCGTAAATCCTACTTGGCCTAAGGGGAGCTGTCTATTTAAGCAATAACAGTACATTATTTGAATACCCGAGAGCGTCAATCGTAGATTTGACGGTCAAAATACAGTTTATAGGCGACGCGTAGCGGAGCCTGTAAACGGATATTTTGACAGTCAAATCAAGATTGACGCCCTCGGGTATTCAAATAATGTACTGTTATTGCGATTCTAATGCAACAAATCAATATCATGTTCTATTTTTAACTTGTGAATTTGTAACAATATTAGGAACCAGACTAAACAGGGAACCTACTTTGCCCCAGGTGTGTAGATGGTGGAATTGACGGTCAGTTTTGACCAATCAAAACCGTCGTTATATAAATGTTGCATTAGAATTGAAAATAGCTATATAGCGAAGTTGAAACGATCTATTGTGTCAATCACGGATATATGTTTGAAGATGAGCATCGACGGAAAAATATAAACAATTAGATGTTTCTGGTATATAATAGCTGCAATGAATGACCAAAAACCACAAAATGTGACTCCGCTAATGTAACGATATAGATCAATGAAATTAACTTCTTGACATAAGGATATTATCAAATGGTCCAAAACAGAGAGTGTTCCGGCATATTCCATACAACATGTCCACAGTTGTACTCAATACCATAAATCGTACAATAAAGATCAATACAAACAATAGAATTACCAAAATCTCGATTCCTTTGTGTAAAAACATAAAACAGGAGGATTAATGAGCTGTATCGGTCATCTAGACCTAGGCTCACAAAAAGATATGAATAACATTTCAAATAAGGACCAATGTTAAACTATGTTCCTACTGGTGATATGCATCTCTGATTGGATTGCCAGACACAAATTGTGAAGGGTACCACCCAAAGAGTAGACTGCTGTGATCAAATTATTTTTCAATTTGGTTGGTGGTTTAGACCAAATTCTTTTAATGGTATCCAATGTTAAACTTTGCTTCTTTCTGGCAACCATTAAAGATATCTTTTTAGAAGGGGTCATCTAACAACCGTTGTAACTAAGTTTGGAACTGGACCAGCAGTTTCTCTGAAAAGAATATCTTTGAATGTGTTTTCGATGTTGTCCAATGTTAACCTATGTTCCCATCTGACGGCCATCTTGGATAAGGTTCAGACCTGCCGGATACCTTTTTGGAAAGTACCATCTACGGATCATTGTGACGAATTAAGTTTGGTTTAATTGGATTAGTAGTTTCTTATGAGAAGATATTTGAATGTGTTTCCATAGAAAGCAAGGTTACACTATTTCCCTGCTGTCAGCAATCTTTGATGAGGTACGGACCTGTTTGATACATTATTTTAAGGACCACCTTTAGACCATTGTAATTCAGTTTGGTTTTAATTTGACTGGTAGTTTCTGAGAAGATCTTTGAATGTGTTTTCCATAGGGTTCAGTGATAAATTATGTTCCTCTCTCTTCGTGACAAAGTTCTATTTTGACTAGTAGTTTCTGAGAAGAAAATCTTTGATTTTTGTTTTCCATATGGTCCAATGTTAGACTATGTCCCACGCTTGTGGTAGCCTGTTGAACAAAGAAGAACAGGTATAAGAAGGATTTTCTTCTTTCTTGAGATCTTTTGCTCCAAAGAATGGTTTATGAGTGGAAAAAAGATCAAATCAATACTCTTATGGAACTATAGTTTGTGGATGAATAAGTCCTATTTTTTATTTTAAAAAGCCAGTGTGAGCTTTTGCAAACACTTGAGGAATCCTTCAATCTTCTGTGATCAAAGTGTCATTTAAATATCTTCTCTGACATCAATGGATTAGCAGAGAACATAATTTTACACAGGAAACAATTGGAAAAACTTTTCAAAGATTTTCTCTATACATGCTTTGCCACTTATAACCAAACATAGATAAAATGATCCTTATTAGGTGGTTCCATTAAACTAGAGGCTCACATGAACCTATATCGCTCGTCTGATGACTTGTTTCATTCCTGTCACAAGAAGACAATCTATTATAAAGGCCTGTGGTCGTTACAGTGACTTCCTTGATAGAAATCGGTTGCTCACAAATAGGCTTCTTAAAGAAGGGTATGTTACCCATAACTTGAAGTTATCACCCAGAAGACATCACCATCCTGTAGACCGCTATGGGATATCTGTTTCCCAGAGCACAATAGATCTTTCCCTTTAAAAGTTTAATTGTTAACCTCTACCGCATTTCACCTTACTACCGGATTTGACATGTTTAACATGGCAGGTGTCTTATTAGAAGCAGGAGATGCTTGTACCAGATCTCTTCCATGGTTTTTCAATGGGTCCGTGTGGTTCATGCTTGTTAGTGTACGTCTTCATTTTTCTTTTCTGTGCTGTACTCATGTTATGTCTTTGCTTGTTTCCGATATTGCCATTGTCTTTGGGTTATTTGTTTCAGATTGACAATTCGGTTCTCCCTTACTTTATCACTCATTCTATACACCCTTGACATCAGTTCTACAGGTGATACAGTTTCTGAAACAATATTCAAATATTGGTGGCCATCTTGGATGAAACAGAAACATAACAGTCACAAAAGGGATCACCCAAGCAATACTGTAATCAAATTTTGTTAATATTGTTCAAGTTATTCCAGAGGAGAAGATCTTTAAAGGCATTTCTAATTGGGTCCTATGTTAAAATCTTTTCCCTGCTGGCAGCAATCTTGGATTAGGAATGTAAAAAAATCACAAACTCGGAGAGAGATCACTCAGGACTTAAAATCATCAAATTTCTTAATCAATATTTAATCGATTCCAGAGGAAAAGACCTTTGAATGCATTTCCAATAAGGGTCCTATGTTAACATATGTTCCCCACAGGCAGCCATCTTGAATGGGGTAGGAACATAAAAATCACACATGTACAGTCTAAAGGGGACAATTAATGGACTATTATGTTCAAATTTAATCAAAATTGTTCAAGCAGTTTCAGAGGAAGAGATCTTTGAATGCTTTTCCCTAGGAGGCTGTGCTTAACTATGTTCCCCGCTGGAGGCCATCTTGGATGAGGCAGGAGCATAAAAATGAAAAACTTTGAAAGGGACATCTAAAGAACTATTATTTTCAAATTTAATCAAAATTGTTCAAGCAGTTTCAGACGAGAAGATCTTCGAATGCATTATCCATGGGGTCCTATGTTAAATTATGTTCTTTGCTGGAGGCCATCTTGGAAGAGGTAAGAACATAAAGATCATAAACTTTGAAGGGGACCAACAAAGGATTATTAATCTTAAATTTAAACAATTGTTCAAGCAGTTTCAGAGGAGATTTTTGAATGCTTTTCCCATAGGAAGTCAGGCTTAACTAAGTTCGCCATGGTAGACTCCTTGGATGAACCAGGAACATAAAAATGAAAAAAACTTCGAAGGACTACCAAAGAACTATTATGTTAAAAGGACAAGGTGCAATAAGGGGTTGATTTGGCCCGAGATTCCAGTGAATTTCTAAGTTGCATCTCAAGATTTTCTTTCATGTTCGTTTCAAAGCTTTGATCCAATATAAAGAAAAAATGCAGAAGTTAAAAAAAAACCAATGAAGTCGCAATAGGTATAGTTCTGACGTCATGAAAAGGCAACTTTTGAGCATTTTCATAGAAAGATACTGAATTTGGCAGATTTCCGAACAGTTTCCTTAAAGGAAATATCGAGCACATTCAAGGACCAATTAGATAATTTACCAACTTATTGGTACAAATGAATTGAACCTCTCATACAAATATTTTTGTGGTTCTTGCATGTGCTCCATATTTACTACACAGAAAAGGTAGTCAAAATTGGTCAAATTTGTCATTTTTCTACAAAATCTTCAATATGTCCCTTCTTCTACATTCAAAAACTTAATAAATATACATCAATAATTGAGAAATGTTACTGTTTACTGAAAAGCTATAACCATCGAACATTTCAATGAGAAAATTCGGTGAATTCAACAAAATTTATTTTTCTGGCCAAATAAATATGGCCCTTATCACCCCTACTCCTTTAATCTACATTTTCAATTGGTTTCAGAGGAAAAGATCTTTGAATGCATTTCCCATAAGGTCAATGTTAAAATATGTTCCACTGTAGCAGCCATTTTGAAAATAATGGGAACCTGCCCAACATAAGTAGAAATTGAAGTCCTTGATGGCTGAACACTTTTGCAATTTAACTTAACCTTTAGCTTAAACAGATTTTTGAAATTGTTGATGAACAGAAGACGGATGTAAGGATGACAGATGACCAGTGCAAATTGATTGTAAAAACCAACACGGCTTTTTAACCAAGGTGAGCTAAAAAGGTGTTCAACTGGTCTGCAAGATGGCTGTCATAGTTCAACACTGAACCTTAAATATCTAGTTCTGTTATATAATATAGTTGAAAAATGGACCCTAAAATAAAGATATTCTTTGGATTGTCTATGTCGGTCATGGTCAACAGGAGCAATACAGACCTCTTGTAACATATATAGTGACTTAAAATGATGCTTTTTATGGACAGAGATCATTTCTAATGAAATGGATATGTGTACAAAATTGTATGTGGTCAAATTTACTTTCCTGGTGCCTGTAGTAAAGAAATGAATTGGTGTGGTTTAAACATTTGTGTTTAGGCATTTAATGTATATTAATTGATTCAAGCTGTACATTAGCAATGTGAAAATGTAAATGAAAAAGAAGTAGACCTTGTACATGTTAATAACGTCTGCACTGGACAAATCACATATACTACTTGAAGACTGATCTATTCATAAAAATTTGAAAAAAGTCCCTGAACTGCAAAATTGATGTTGAGGTCTCGATCCATAATGTAGACTTTATGTACTTCAAAACACTTATTAAGATAGGGGCAAGTAAAAATTGGCTTAAAATTCACGTTTTTTAACCATATAATACATCATGAATCAATGTGATGACTAGAACATAAAAATATTTTATATCTATAAAAATTGTTCACATTTCCCACACTTATGCAGTTATGAAAGAAAGATTTATCCATTGGTGAACGAGGTATAAATCTATGCAATATTGTGTGTTCTTTGTAACATTGTCATTGTTTGTGTGAATAAAACCATTTATATACCAGCCAATTATCGTTGCTATTGTGCTGCAAATAAAATTTAAATTCTATCACAGTTAACAAATACAAAATGTATCCCTCAGCTAACTTATGCCCGGCATTAATGATTTGACATTATATACTTGAATCAATTCATCCCATCCACAGTCAACAATCTGTCCAGGGTTATGTAAATTATGATCTATACCATACACAAATTCTGTATGATGTTCTATAGTCTCTAGAGGTGATGTACTACTGATATCCCATGTTCTGAAACAATAAAATTAAACAAAACTAAACTTTTGAAAATGATGCATGGAAAACTATAATGAAGTTACAGGAAAAGGGAACATAAAACTACATCGGCAAACGAATACCGAAGCAAGAATGAGGAAAGGGAAAATTCTAATATCATAAATCCAAAATCACGGCAATTCACAGCAACACGAATTGAGACAGTATGACAAAGACAAAACAAATAAACAAAACTGAACAAGAACCCCACAAAACTAAAGCACTATCAGTGTGAACCCCTGTTACATGTAAATATTAATTAACAAACCAAATCTATTTGCTTTTTAACAAATATTTCTAATTGACAGGATGTATATTTGAAAATAAATGCATTCTAGTGATATCTGAAATGTCAGTTTAATTTAAAGACAGACCAAATTTTCGTTCCATAGTAGTAGTATCAAGTCAGCAGGTTATTCAAATCCCTATCACTTACTATTCAAATGATATACCCATATACCCAATGTTAAAGTTTTGAATAAAGAAGATCTACTGAATTATACAAAAGATATTTTTTTCATTGCAAATTCTTTAGATATCCAAAAACCATTTTCTCATGGAGGATTCATTTTTGCTTCCCAGTATTGTTTAAATTAAAGTTAATGGTCATGATGCAAGATATTAAGACATTGCATCAGTAAAATATTAGACTTCTTGTTTAATTATTCCTTACATCACTTTATCACTTTTTGACCAGCTTCTTGTGTTCAAGTCACATACCAAGGTCAAGTTCAAGAGGTCAAATATTCTGGTACCAAATCAAAGGTTTTGCAACAAGGAAGAAACATTTATATTATGAGGGACTTTTCACTCACCTTCAAAATATATATCCAATGTTTAAGTTTTCAGGAAATGTAGTCATATGATAACACATGCCAACTTTCCCTATTCATGGAGGTTTTTACCCATGAGAGCATCAGATTTGAAATTTCACAAGCAATAATATCTTCCTTGCTTAACATGCGAGTCATTTGTTTATTGCCTGATGATTGAAATGCCATGAAGATGGTAAAACAACCATAGCTAAATGGATTTGAATCCCCCTTTGGTGGTTTCACATTATGCCTTGAGTTGCTTCATGGATCAAAATCCCCATGAGCATTTTCAAAAGTTGGCAGATATGTGATCAGTTAAAGTTTAATAGTTCAAATATTATAAAACCAACTGAAAGGTCTTACCACAAGAAAAATATACATAACTTTGCAACCTCAATCAAATACAATTTCAAAAGATAATTATAGCCAATGTTCAAGTTTTTTCCAGGCAAACAGACCAAAACAATATGCCCCTGGAATCCTTGGTGCATAAAAGCATAACAGATTGCTTCATCTAATTGAATTAGGAATCACAATGCAGTGAGTTTTTTCTACGGTTGAAATAATTTCAACTGGATAGAACAAGTCAGATAAAGATTCCTAAAATATGTGTATTTTCACTATGAAAAATGAAATCCAACTTCAATCACATATAACATAAAGTCTGCAAGTAATTATAAACTCTATTCACATTTGTCAAATTTTAACTAAAAAAATAAGTCATTGTCAAGTAAAGTTATTGAAATGAAATAGTTATAGACTGTACAAAATTTAGATAAAACATTTAAAAAATATAATACTACATAGATAAGACCATTCAAAATTGTTTCCTTATATCTATTTAACTTTTTACTTTTTAGTCCTTTTAGCGTTTGCTATATGGCATGTTGAAGGCCGTAGGGTGACCTCTAGATGCCTTGTTTAGGGTGGTTTTATCCTGAAGATGGGATGTTGTCTCCTTGACATTTACATCATCTCTTTCTTTTCCATGTTTCTCAAGACTACTTATTTTGAATTTGTTGCGGGCAGGCGTTTTTTTAAAACTTGTTTCTTGAATGTCATTAAAATTTTATTTTGATGTCAGTATGATAATTATTTGATACATGTGAGTTAAACATAAACGTAAGTTTCTTGTGAGATTTTGACTCTTTAGTTACTTTTAGAGAATAAAAAACTTTTTTGGAGGGGAAAATTTAAAAAAATGTTTGATGCAGCTGCTTTTTGGCAGAATCGGGCAGGGCTTGAGAAACAAACATTTTTTTTTGAATGGCCTAATGATGCTTTGTTTATAAAATGGAGCTTGTGATACAGCAAATGTTTTTCTTGTTAAAAATGAATTTGTTTGTGAAACACTACATATACCCAAATCCACTTGATTATTACTATGGCAGTTAAATACAAACACACAGACAGGAAAAACAATATGCCCCAATCCACGATCTAAGAGCATTAACAACTAGGAAGCTCACTGATATATACCCTCCACTAACCCATTAGTAATCAATTAAATTAAATTCTGAAATATGAGGTGCACATATACATTATGTCACAAAGGCTGTGTTAAAGTTTCATGAAAATCTATTCAGCAGTTCAGAAGGAGTAGCGGATAAGAGATGGGTTCCCCTTGTAATGGCTAAGTCTAATATAGGAGGTGCACATAGTTTCATGAAAGTTTATTCACTGGATCAGGAGGAGTAGCGAATAAGAGATGGATACCCTCAGATGTAACGGACAGAAGGATGGATGGAAAGTCAGAAGGGCAGACAGACAGACAACCCCATCACTATATACCCCAAACTTTTTCAAGCGGGGGTATAAGAAACATTTCAAAATAATGCATGTTATATCCTGTTTCTCTGATATAATATCTTACCTTACGGTAAAGTCATATGAACATGACAGCAGAATGTTTTTATGGAATGGTGATACCTAAAATAATAAAATTGTAAACTATCAAGATACCAATATACAACATTTGTATATATGTATATACAAGACATTGTGAACAACAAAATAAAAACAAATGCAAGGTACATATGTAAATTGTAAATTGATTAGCAATAAAATCTGTATTATCAGAGGTATAAATAATAATAATTTACTAAAGGTTTTGCTATAAAAGGTTTTTATGAAAGGCTTAATTTTAAAGTATTAAAAATTCATGCAGAAGAGAAACCTGATGAGATACAAAAAAAGTACCTGTAACCGGAACATTAACAGTATCAGCCTTACAGAAAGTTAAAAATCAAAATGGCTAATGTGGCAAACAGGTAGGCAGTGGAATCTAAATTATACCAACTAAAGCCCTGATGACACTTATCAAAGTTTCCATCAAAAACTTGGTCAAAGGAAACTTGGACCAAGTTTTCTTGGTCAAAGTTGTCTGTTGACACTATCAAAGTTTTGAGGTAGATGTAATGCCTGGATAAAAAGATCCTATAGTGGACTACAGGACCTGGTGAAAAAGTACATGAAAAGCACTGCATGCATTGATTTCAACCTAAATTACTATGCCAGTTATCTAAAAATTATTGTCCTAATATGAGAACTTCGAAAGTTAACACAATGGAGGTCGAACGTGTTTTACTATGTCTTTTATTCTATCTAAATTTTCAAAAATCACATTTTTGGGGGGCAGGCAGATTTTGTATCTGTCTGAGAGTTTTTTCTTTGTTGTCTGAACACTTGCCAGGCAAGTTGTCACAATTATTTAATAATTATCAGAAACTTTTTCCCCTGAAAATATAATTAAATCAAAGACAAGATCAAATAAAATTGATTCTTAAATCGATTGGTAATATTTCTTAAAGCCCTGATAAAAAAATAGTATGATTTAAATCTGCGGCGAGATTTTAGAAAGAACATACAGGTACCATAGTCTTTTTGTGGTAGTTCTCCCTTCAAATAGGAAAAATGAAAGGATATGGAGTGAATGTATATGTGACAAAAACGCACACGATACCCTGGTACATAGAAAAATCCAGTTTATCAAGGACAGGGCTTTTATTCCTGTCTACGTCTTGATTTCGCCTGAGGGTCTTCAAATAGAGGTGAACAATATTCACCCCCTCCCCCCCAAGTCTTGATGCACTTACAATAGAACAAATCTGAACTCTAGTATCAGGATTTACCAGACCCTTTTTCAAGATGTCACAGTACACATAGAAAACGCCATGTCATAGAGCTTAAAACCTCACAAAATTATGTTTTTGAAGTGCATTCTTGGTCACATGTGATGTAGGGCAGACAAACAACAACTGATAAATCTAAATACCAGAGCTCGCCTACAGTCTATTGAAAACAAGGAGTCTTCCAAATCAGGTAATTCCCATTCAATTGTTTTACTGAATCTAAAAGAAAAACATGTTCTCCTTTGATTCCAAAATTGGCGATATAAGTTCAAAAGTCATTTTAATCAGAACAAGGTGGGTGTAGCTGAAAAAAATCCAAATAGACTATCCATGACTGATAGGGGATTCAGAGGCAGGAAACATCATAAAATTAATGTTACTACAATATCTAGTAAAAAAATGTGAAGCAATTTGTGAAGCTGTTCAAAAGTTAACAGGAAAATGAATAATGAATAATTCTTCAGTAAAGGCACCAGCCTTTGCATTAAACATTCAGTGGTAGACTCGTTGTTTACCTTTATTCTCCTCACAGCATACTGGTGCCCCTTTAATTCACAAACTGGTACTCTTGAGTTCCTAATGTCCCAACCTCTGATCAGACAATCAACGCTACCAGTAAACACATAATTCTAAAAAACATAATAAAAAAATTATAATACCAGTGAACACAATATTCTAAAAAAAAAAACAACAAAAATTCACATTACCAGTTAACACAATATTCTGAAAAATTAACAAAATAAGTAAACATGTAAGATTTCTGAACAAAGATCTGTAAATAACCTTTGTGTATTACTAATGTGTACTCTGTGGCAAACATAAGCTTGCCTTAAAGTCTTGATATGAACAATTTGAATTGAGCACGACATGATACAGTTGTTCTATGTTGGCATTGCTTATAACAATTTGAGTATAAATAGTAAGTAAAGATGAGAAGTTTTCATTTAAGATTTCTTGGCTCTTGTAAGATTGAATAACTTATATCTAATCTACAGTTATGAATATGATAAGGTTGTATCTGTGTAATCAATTTTCAAACCTGGGCTGCAACAACTGTATGTGTCTTTGAAGATACAGTATAAAAAGGTAACATTTCATCAAAAATATCGTCCAAGTTTTTATTGACAGAAATGACTCAATGTTTGGTCAGAAACTTCAGCCTTTCCTTTGTTGCAATTCATTATTGAATGACAGATGTTTTATTTCTACATCTTTGCCATGAATTAAATCCCTTTTCCCACAATGATTATTTTGGAAACTTGGTTCCACAGAAATATATCCACCTTACAAACAAATGTATACATTTTACTTTGATTATTTATCACATAGTTCAGGTTTTAAACAATTAACTGACAACTCATCACATTTTTGAATTTGTGTCAGATTTAAGAACTCCTCTGGTTTTCTCCAGTTCAATGGCTTAAAGAATTTTGCACACGTACCCCCCTTTTTTCATGAATGTTTTATATTGGTCAAATTAAGACATCTGACAAGTTTTCATAAAATTCTTGATATAACTTCCTAGCTTTTAGACAAAAAGTCCTGATGTTAAATTCAGGGAAAATTTTTTAAAAATCCATTTCCAGCCACATTCTTAATGTCATCTTTCTCCGTTAAAAGCACAGTGACCTGTATATTTCTTTTTACCATTTCATTTAGTCTTTAATGCTTAATTAATTTCAAAAGGTTTCAAAAAATCCTTGATAAAAACAACCTCAGGAGTGAGCTTCCTTCAGGTGTTTCAAGTGTCTTAAACTGTGCATTCATCTGGCACATTTAATAAAATTTTAATTTACCATTAAAATGTTGCAAAAATGCTTTGAATATCTTATTTATAACAAATAAAATAAAAAAAGCAACATTTATGATTTGAGTGTGCAAAATATTTCAGTTTTTGAAACAATCTCATTTTATTAAGGGGAGATAATTTAAAACATTTCCATGATTTTGGCCAAAATGATGGCTGACCCCTATTTTTTATTTGATATTTCCAAAGTAGTCTCTTTTAACACACTATATACTACAATTTCACCAACATCTATCTTTTTATTCATATGAAACATTCAAAAAATATATTTCCTCACTTAATAGACTATATTTAAATTTTCGGTCTTGCTATTTTAGAAAGCTTCCCTGGAAAAAAACGACTTTGGTGATCTATCTTTTGAGTCCATCGTAAAAATATCATAATCATCAAAGAGTTTTTTTTTTTTTAAATGAATGATTTAATATATATCTGAGACTTCATGAATGAAGTAATTTCCAAAATTTTTCTCAGTAAACTTATTGTTTGCCAACATTTTCAAGTTCTGAAAAAAAAATTGCAATGAAATTCTGAGCTTCTATAAAAAGAATGATACAAATATAATACTTTGAAATTTCAAAACAATTCAATTAAAAGGGGAATTATCACTGAAAAAGTAGGTATTTCTTATTGGCCTCCATTTTTTTCATAATAACCAGTATTTACAATGTACTAACCTGGTCATATTTTGACCAATCACAAGTAAGGATTTCTGCATTGTGACCTGGAATAACATTTGTCGGAAAAGCTGGTTTTCTTATATCCCAGAGTCTTAGAGTCTGGTCTCCTGTTCCAATTAAAAATAGATAATGTATTCAATGTGTCATACTGTATCATATCTGTATCTTCACATCATATATTGTATAACACTTATTTGTGGTTTAACTTTTTTTGATACACTGTGCAAAGGCGTTATATTTTTAGGGTTAAATATAGAATCTATCATCTCAAGTCATAGGTTTGTCATACATGTAGTTCTATTGTTGAAATGCTTAAACTTAAAAGTTTGAGCTTCAGCAAGAACTTGCATGTTTAACCCTTGAGATATATTTTTTTAGTTTCTATCCCATCATCGGCCTCTATGATCAATATTGTGACTTTAATAGGTGAATTAAGATCAATAAACAACAAATGCTCTGAGTAAATATTAGACCTAAAAAAATATTATATTTTGTGATTTGAAGATAAGTTTGTGACCTTTTTAATATCCAGTGAAACTGAAAGATCACCTTATGTTCATGTGGATTATCATTTTGATCTCCAATGGAATGAAATTGACAAAAACAACATAAAAATTTGAGAAACTGAGATATATAAACATTATTGTAATATAAAAGTATAAGCAACAAAAATTGGATTAAAAGTTCAGTCAGAAATTATATTCAAATTTGATATCAAAAATGTCATAGAACACTGAATATAAAGAATGTTTACTTAAAAGAAATCTGTTTTACATTTTTTTTTTCTTCAACAGAAAAGCACACCAAAATTAATACCTTTTCATGAACATTTTTTTTTTCATGGGAACTTTTGTTAAACTATACAACTATATGATCAAAAATAAAACAAAAAAAAACAAAGTATAGTCAATGATAAAATGTTTTATTTTGTGTTTATACATCATGTACATATACATGATTTAATGAATTTTTGAATAGGATTAACTTTAATATGTATATTTAGATAATATGTTCTAAGATTTTAATATATAATTGTTCTGGTATGATTTGTACATTACCAGTATTCATCTGACATTTACCTCATATCTTGTTCATTCATGTTTATTAAAATACATACATAAAATATTTCTTTGTTTGAAATTAATTATCATACATGTATTTCTACTATCAAGACAGTCACATATTCAAGTATGGAGCCTCAGAGAGAAATATTAAGGTTTTAACTATCAAGGGCAATTTTGTTACCCCAAATTACATAAAATGACAAAACTTATAAGCTATTGGTACAATAGCTGCACATGTATTTCTATTTCATGAAATCAGAAGGTGAGGATACATTTACCATTTATAAAGACATAACAGCAAAATCAATAAAAACACAAAAAACATGAATGCCATTTAAGGGAGTACGAGTGTAAGAAATTTTAGAATTAAAAGCCTGACCCTTTGTTTTGAAGAACTTTGCTAATAGCAACAACATAAGAAAAAATTTTGAAAATCCATGTAAGAATTTTTGAGATATAATATGTCAAACTTTTGGCGGGAAAAGGTTCTCTATAGAGTTTTCCTACAATTTCCATTAGTTGTTTATCTGCCTTAAAATATATGAATATATAATTGGAAGTTGATAAAATTTTGCATATTGTCTATTTTATGCATTTTAAAGTGACCTATGACCAAGAAAATATGATACATGTGCAAAATGATTTAACCCTGTTTGAGTGGATAAAACCCAATGGTATCGAATGCTTCTGAAATCTGATGCTCATACTCCCTTAACATGTATACAGCAAAACAAAATACATGTAACAAGATAGAATAACTTTGGGAGGATTTTAAACAGGAAAAACAACTGAATTACAGAACAAAATGAGGAAGTACTAAAATCAATCAATATTTGGTAGCAATACTACACTCAATAAATATATCTAAATGTAGAATGGAAAACAGTTGAACTTAGGAGGTTGGAACTTCTATCGCTTGTTTTAAACCATTTTTGTGTTGTCTCTTTGTTCAAGTTCAAACATAGCTCCAACATCCCTCTAGCTAATATTGTTTTCAATGGTCCCTTGGGTGTTCTCAGTGGTACCTTGGGTGTTCTCAATTGTCCCTTGGGCGTTCTCAATGGTACCTTGGATGTTCTCAATGGTACCTTGGGTGTTCTCAATTGTCCCTTGGGTGTTCTCAATGGTACCTTGGGTGTTCTCAATGGTCCCTTGGGTGTTCTCAATGGTCCCTTGGGTGTTCTCAATGGCCCTTTGGGTGTTCTCAATGGTACCTTGGGTGTTTTCAATGGTACCTTGGGTGTTCTCAATGGTCTCTTGGGTGTTCTCAATGGTCTCTTGGGTGTTCTCAATGGTCCCTTGGGTGTTCTCAATGGTACCTTGGGTGTTTGTGCCATGAAGTTTGATTGTATATACCGGTACATGTATAAATAAGCAGTATAGGAAAAATGCAAGGATACCATAGATGTATGACTTTACCTGAAGCTGAGGCAAACAATCCTGGGATTTGTGGAGACCATCTAACTGCATATACAATGTACTCATGACCTGAAAATGTTGCAATAGACTGTGGTTGGCTTATATCCCACTGAAAAAAAAACAAGCATGACATCAGTGATCCAAAACATGTTTTTCCTGAATGTGTTACATGTAATACACAAAATAAGTTCCAACAAATACAAATTCTGACTGAAACCAAACAAAATGGTTCTATTGCATATTATTTATTTGTTGTTGGTTTTTTCTTGTGTCAAGAAAGATAGCAGGATTTTGAGAATGGAATTACACATGAATAATGGTTATAACTTTTTCTGGCATTTTATCATCTTATGGTTGTGTGTCTTTTTTAACTTTTAAAATGGTTCATTGCCATGTCTCATTATCCATGATCAAAATTTCCCATTTAATATCGTGACTGATCTAAGTAAAAACATGACATCAAAAGCAAACAACATCTGAAATGCAGTCACATAAAGTTTACATTTAATCAAAATAAAACTATAAGGGAAATAGGTTTAAAAACTCACAAGAATGGATTATCAACTCTCATTTTGTTATTTCAAAAGTAATGATTATAAATAGCTAGATTCTAATATTTAAACAATAATAGTAACCAATATTTTTGACAGTTAGGTTAATTTGCAGATTTTCATCCCTGCCTTCCCAACCACAATCCATCTGCCATTTTTTTTTTATTTTCAAAATACTGAATTTAGTTTTACTTTCCACTGATTCCAGGGAAAAAGTTATAATTTTCAAAACTGGAAAAACATACTTTCACACAAATTTCATTTATTCCAGCAAAATGGCACATGAAGACCATAATGTGTGTCATATTATTATTTGATTTAAAGGTGGGACAGAATAAAACATAAAATATAAAAGCCTTCCGCTTTCCCCATTAATTTTAGTGATTCCAGATGAGAATCTGCTAATTAACTTAATGTGGCCTATAATGTACAGTAAAAGTGAAAACTAAAAGGCACCTGCATACTTGAGGTGGAGTCCTTATAATCTATTCTAATCCATAACTTACCAACTTGACAAGTTTATCCCAAGATCCACTAAGTACCAAGTTTTCCTGTCTTGTTTGACTCCAATGTACAGAATACACCTTAAAAAAATGTTTTTGTCTTTTTGACTATTCCAGTAAAAATGTCTCCCAGGGGAAGAATGCATGCAAGGGGTACCACCAATAGATTATAATTAAAATGTTTATGTGTGTTATACATGGTGTTTTCAAATTTTAATTCCTTGGCATTGTGATTCCTGGAATCATTTTTTCAGGAATATCCCTTATTATATACATACAGTGAAATATCATTATAATGCTCCTTGATTCATTCATCAACTTCTGTTTTCCTATTTTGACTTTACCGTATTGTTAAACTTCAGTATAGTCCGAGATTCCTCTGCCAGCCTTTTTTCGACTTGCTGGGGCCGTGGGACGGCCCCAGCAAGTCGAAAAAAGGCAGTTAGATGGCAGAGGAATCTCGGACTAACTTCAGTATAAATTTCTCTTGACCAAGAAGTAAAATCCTTTATAACAGCAATAATTGTCTGGACAAGTGGTGACAATACATATCAGTTTATATCTGAATGCAATCTTTTATTATGTGTATTCTATTATCTATATCAAAGTACAAACAAAAAATTAAACAACTAATGCAGAATTTCAATCCTAAGGCTATGGTGGTTTATCCAAAAATCAAATGTTTTATGTATACGGATGTCAGATTTCAAATTCATGCAAATAAGCATGATTTCCATTGCTTTATTATTCAGATAGTATTAAATTTGTTGCACCTAGATCACATGTACCTATCATATTAATACATATAAAATGCAGTGCAAAACTATTATCAAATTTAATTTACTTTTTCATAGTTTTTAGGACAAATATTAAAAACAAGCCAATCTGAAAGAAATGAAAAATCAACACTGAACTCCTAATCTGAGGGAAGTAAGAAGTCATTAATCTAAAACCAGATATGTCTAGAGGACATGAACTGTCAATGATCCAAATGAAAAATTCAAAGAATAATGACCAAGGTAAAACTTGAACTATATAATAAGTCATCAGGGTATACACACATACCTAAGATTTATGTCAATGTCTCAAGCAGTATTAAAAAAGTCTTTAAAACTGTTATTTCATGAAATTTTTGAATTCAAAGGGTGATAACTCCTACAAAAGTGAGAGGATTTAGACAAAACTATACCTCTAGCTCATAAAGGTTACCGGCAACTCATAAATCAAAATATCAAGTCAACAATTCATTAACAATTTTTAAAAAAATTAAAAAAAACCCCAAAATTTTATAAAATTTTTGAAGTCTTAAGGGCAATAACTCCTACCAAAAAACATAGGTAATCAATGATTACAAAGTTTGCACATTGTCAGAGTAAACTAATTTTGCTTGGATGCTGACATACTATCAGAGATGCATGCATAAGTTTACATGATCCTAACATGTACAGTGACTGAGATCTGAACTCTTCAGTATATTTGATTACAAGTCATTCAAGTGGAAAATATAGGTCAAAGTGGCATAATTTTGCCCGGATGCTGGATTACCATCAGAGATGCATGCATATGCAAGGTTACATAATCCTACCATGTATAGTGACTGAGATCTGAATTCTGACGTAAACTTGAATGGAAGTCTTTCAAGTGGAAATTATAGGTCAAAGAGCCCTTATTTTCTTGGAGGCTGTGAGATAGCCCAAGATGCATCTGTATTCAAAGTTTGATGATCCTACACTTCATAGTTACCAAGTTATATACTTAAATGCGGATGTGGATGCAGCCCACCTGGGTACTCCAATTGTCCCCCTCAACTTCGTTGAGGTGAACTAACCAGGAGCCTGTATCACTCACCTGGTTTTCATTTGCCACAATCAAGCTAACATTGTAAGTTGTACAGTTGAACTTCAGTCTCTCCAACTTTGGTAGCTCAAACACAACCAATATCTTGAACTGCATTTAAAGTCTGATCATGTTTTACTATATGTCTTTGTTGGGCTTTTTTGACAAAAAACATTCTTGCTAAGGTCCACTTCTGAAGTCGCAACATCATTTTGTTAATGGCGGTCAATGACAATTTTAAACACCATAAAGTCGCAATATCAATATCTATTTGGAAACCAAATTTTATTGAAGTCTGACAATGTTGAATTTTCCAGCCTTATTTGGTGGCCATTTTGAAAATGGCAGGCAATGAACAATTTTTAACATCATGCAGTTTTGAAGTTGCCACATCAACATCTATTTGGAAACCAAATTTCATTGAAATCACACAATGCTGAATTTTCCCGCCTTTTTTGGTGGCCATTTTGAAATGGCGGTCAACGAACAATTTTCAACACCGGTTTTGAAGTCGCAACATCAATATCTATTTGGAAACCAAATTTCATTGAAATCAGACAATGTTGAATTTTACCAACTTTTTTGGGTGGCCATTTTGAAAATGGCAGTCAATGAACAATTTTTAACATCAGTTTTGAAGTTGCCACATCAATACCTATTTGGAAACCAAATTTCATTGAAATCGGACAAT
>MJUU01029580.1:134678-151031 GCA_002080025.1 Modiolus philippinarum | reverse complement strand
GCCATTTTGAAAATAGCGGTCAAGGAACAATTTTCAACACAGGTTTTGAAGTCGCAACATCAATATCTATTTGGAAACCAAATTTCATTGAAATCAGACAATGTTGAATTTTCCCACCTTTTTAGCAGCCGGTCAAAAAACTATTTTCAACACCAGTTTTGTATTCGCCACAGCATGGCAAACATTTCATCATTTTACACTTAACCTTCATCTTCTATAGTTTTGGAAATTCAAAAAATTCGGTGAAAAAAGGGCAATAACTCGATCCTGCAAGGGGTTTTGGATTTTCTTCAAAATTTCAGGGTGGGTAGATCTAAATATGCTGAACATTTTTGCATTTTAAAGTTGACCTCTATCTGTTATAGTTTTGCAAATAAAAAATAAAATAAATTAAAATTTTGAAAATTTTATGGAAAAAGGGCAATAACTCCAAGACGGGTTTTTAGATTTTCTTCAAAATTGCAGGGCGGGAAGATCTTGCCATGCTGATCATTTTTACACCTGTCAGATTTTTTATATCTGTTACAGTTTTCGAGTTATTTGCAAATTACAGCAATTTACCCCTATGTTGTTTGATCCTCGGACTTTTCGAACACAATTTTGAAACTTGATACCCTGGTGATGATTCAGGCCAAGTTTGGTTACAATTCCCCCAGCAGTTTCAGAGGAGAAGATTTTTGAAATTGTTATATAACTAAAAGTACAGGTTTTTGAAATTTAAATGGACATTTTGAATACTCATTACACATTTTAACTAACACTAAATTTTAGTCAAATAATATAATACCTCTTTGGTATGTTCCTTGAAAGCTTTTATTGGTCCCTGCAAAAAATGTAAGCAAAAAAGTTAAATATAACAATTATTTTGATTATATTTCAGTGGATTGAACTAACACAATCACTAATATCTAATTAATTTGATACATGTACAATGAAGTGGGGAAATTGCCTGACTAGTTCAGTTAAACATTACTGGTACATTTAAGCTTTAGCTATATGGTCATTTTTAACAAACCAGTTTTTTTTTTCTTTACTTATAGATTGTTTGTCATTGTTTCATGTGAGATATATTTGGTTGATATAACATGATTATGTATTAAGTACATTCTGTAAAAACACATTCTTGGTGTTTCCTTTATGATATACATGGTGTACTTTTGTTTTGTCAGATTTTTGGAAAACTTGTCAGCATTCTAACTGTAAAATAATTGTTAAATTCTTTATCAAAGGATTCATCAAATACGCATCATGCAGGAATCATTCAAATGAAAATATACCAAAGTTTATATATTGTAAACTTATTTTCTTGGCAGAAAGTAAATATGGTGAATCACTTATTTGTCTTTCACATGTGAAAACTTCCAATATTCAACATTAAGAAATTTTATAAAACTAGTAAGTATGTCCCTCATTTAAAGCTTTTCTGTATTACCTGTGATTATTTTAATCTCAGTTCTTTATTAGCTTCTTATGTTTTGTTTTTTGGTCTGTAAAGGATAAGTTGTTGAAATGGCCATCTGCAGAAAATACCAGTAATGAAAATGACTGCAATTCAGTACATGTACCAGTATTAAGGGACCGACCATTTAACCTGAAGGGGGGGTTATGGTTTTTTTTTCCTTTGCGCAAAACAATTTATCTATTTTTTTCATGTGTATCAACAAAATATTTTTTTTAAAAATTAACATTATTTTTTTTTGGTCAGAAATTTTTTTTTCATCATTTTGGCAGCCAAAATATTTTTTTTCACATGTTATCGGCTCCAGATTATTTTTTATAGAAAAAAACCAAAAGCCCCCCCCCCCCTTCAAGTTAAATGGTTGGTCCCTAAACATGTTTCAACATGTTCCAATTTATTCAAATTTTCCAAAATCTATTTGTTTACAGTATATACTATTTTAACTTTATTAATGTACCCTGGGTTGTGATGTATCCCACACTACCACTCCTCCGTCCCCTGAGGCTGTTACTAGAACATTCTCATTATTCTCTGCCCATGTCAAATCAAATAATCCATCATTCCATTCATATATAATGGTTGGTACTAGCCCATCTTGGGTGCAATCAACTACATACAAAGTTCCACTTCCTGTAAGAAAAAGAAAATCATTTCACAATAGGACTTACCATATCTTGTTCTTTTGACAAAATAGAGCAGTTCTGTTCGAAACAAATAAAATAGCACAGCATTATCTTCTAACACAACTAAATTAATGGCATTTTAAAATAGCATTTGTTGCACAGGCAAAGAAATTAAATGCAATATATAAAGGGATACATGGTTTTGGGAAATGGGAGAAAGATGGTCAAAAATTTGGGGAAATGTGAAAATAAAGAAAAAAAATTGAGATACCAGGTAACACAACAAGTTGGAAAAGGGAATTTGAACAAGAGGCTCTAAAGAGCCGGTATCACTCACTTGGACCTTTATTAACATAGACAGTCTATGTAAAGAGGCCAAATTTAAACTATGGTTTCAATATGCCCAGTGGTGTAAGGGAAGAGGACCTTAGAAAGTGTTTCATTAGGGGTCATGTTAAACTATGTTCCCTGCTGGCAGCCATCTTGGATAAAGTGGGAACATGAAAAAAAACAAACTCTTTTTTTGCAGAGGACCATGCACATAAATGCCATTGTGACCAATTTTGGTTCCAAATGACTTTGTAGTTTCAGAGAAAATGTGTTTTCCTGTAGGTCCAATGTTCATGATGTTAAAACTATGTATGTTCTCGGTCGACAGCTATCTTGGATATAGTGCAGACCTAAGAACCATTTATTTTTGCAGGGGACCACCCAAGTACTATAGTGGCCAAATTTTGTTCCAACTGGTTCAGCAGTTTCAGAGGTGAAGATCTAAAATATGTTTTCCCAAAGGGTCAGATTAACCCTATGTTCCATATTAACAGCCATCTTCGATATAGTGCAGACATGAAAAAAGCAGTTTCAGAGATGAAGATCTTTGAATGAATTTTCCCATAGGGTCAAATGTTAAAACTATGTTCCTTGCTGGCTGCCATCTTGGATATAGTGTGGACATCTAAAGCACCTTTTTTGCAGGGGACCAACCAAGTAAATGGCCAAGTTTGGTTTAAATTGGCAATAAAGCAGTGTCAGAGGAGAAGATTTTTTAATATGCTTACCCTTAATTAGGTCTTATGTTAAAACTATGTTACCCACAGGCGGCCATTTTGGATATAGTGTGGACCTGAAAAACACCTTTTTTGCAGGGACCACCTAAGGACAACTGTGGCCAAGTTTGATTCCAATTGGCTTAAAAGTTTCAGAGGAGAAGATCTTTGAATTCTTTTCCATAGGGTCCAATGTAAAATTATGTGAGTCCAATTTTAAAACTATGTTCCTCCTGGGGCCCTCCTGTACATATCCCAGACCGTAAAAACACTTTTTTTTTGCAGGGACCACCAAAGACTATTGTGGCCAAGTTTGGTTCCAACTGGCCCAGTAGTTTCAGAGGAGAAAATCTTTGAATGTGTTTTCCCATAGGGTCCAATGTAAAATTATGTGAGTCCAATGTTAAAACTATGTTCCTTCTTGGCAGCCATCTAGGATAAGCACAGACTTTTTGCAGGGGACCAACCAAGGATAATAATGGCCAAGTTTGGTTCCAATGGGCTAAGCAGTTTCAGAGGTGTTTTTCCATGGGGTCCAATGTTAAAAATATGTTCCCCACTGGCAGCCTTCTTGAATATAGCCCGGACCTGAAAAACATCTTTATTGACAGGGACGACCATAGGACTTTTGTTGCTAAGTTTGGTTGCAATTGGCCCAGTAGTTTCAGAGAAGAAGATCTTTGAATGTGTTTTCCCATGGGTCAAATATAAAACTATGTTCCTCTTGGGCAACCATCTTGGATAAAGCATTGATTTTGCAGGGAACCATCCAAGGACTATTGTGACCAAGTTTAGTTCCAATTGGCTCAGGAGTTTCAGAGGAGAAGACCTTTGAATGTATTTTCCCATAGGGTCCATTAATAAAACAATGTTCCCTGCAGCTGGAAGCCATTGTGGATATAGCACTGACCTGAAATACACTGTTATTGCAGGGGACCAACCAAGCACTATTGTGGCAAAGTTTAGTCCAAATTGGCAAAGAAGTAACAGAGGAGAAGATCTTTAAAATAAAAGATTATGCTAAACAAACAGACACTGGGTGGGCGGACGATGAACGCAAAGTGATGGTACAAGCCTACCATGGTTCTATAGCATGATTATAGCAAAGCTAAAAACAAATATGGAAATAGGGAAAAATGGCACCAAAAATGTGGGAAATGGGAAAGTTGTAAAAAAAAATATGTGGAAAATGGTAGAACAAACTCTACTTGTTACCCACCTCAAATGTGGGGGTCAGGTTGAACATTTGTTTAATGGAATAAATATATCATGTGTATAGATTAACATATTTTTATTTTAAATTCACAATGAAATTATACCTTTATTCCACTTGAAACACCTATATCATCTTCTTGGAAACTCCTGTCCTTGTCTGTTAATCAAACAATCGAAGTAAATAGAGTACTACTGTATACAAATTTGTCATCACTGGGTTATCATGGTAAACCCTTCAAGTGATACAAACTGGTATACAATAGTTTTCTATAGGACTTCAACAGACAAAAGTTGAGTTTTGAAGTAGTTGTTACTAGAGGAATATAGGTACAGAGACGTATAAGTATTCCGTCAATCTCTTTTGTTACAATATATTCTTTGTGAAACAACATTTTTTCAAAAAATTATTATGAAGTAATTTCTTATCCGATTTTAGAGAAATTTTAAAATCAATTTTCAACATGTTCAATGTTCATTTGGATATAATTTTCTTATTTGTCATTTTAGAGAAAGGATGGTTTCAACACAAGGCCAAAATATAACATCATTTTTTACTTGCATAGATAAGGATTTTCCACAACAAAAATTTTACTTTCTGTTTACGGGTAACATGTTTACATAATTAAAGTTTTAAAACTACAACTATAAAATTAATTAAAAATTATCCATAGAAACGGCATGAAATTATCTAATTAACAGTGAAAACTGTATTGGATAATAAAGACATGGTTTCGCAATAATTTTTTGAAAAAAATGTCATTTTCTATGAAATATGGTAGTGAAATAACTGAAGGTCCAAATACTTTTAGTACTTCTCTGTATATTCAATGATAAATTGCAACCAAAATATGTCATGTATGTTAATGCTCCAGGAAATCTGCCATAATTATAAATTTCTAATTGCTTTTCGAGAGACATTTGTCAGCAGTTCCCTTTATGTATAGTCAACATTCAAAAAGCACAATGATGGTAATACTATTTTCTGAAATCTAAACATAATGACACACTGGTGCTGGTAGACTAGCACTGATGTGAAAGAAGACAAAGGGTTAAACTCAAATGCCTGAATTACATGTTCCTTCTTTGGCTCATTCAGTTAACTCAGTGACTGCTGACCTAAAGATTGTGAGTTTGATCCCAAATGTCTACCAAGTGTATTTAACCATATATAATACTTAAGAAATTTGGCATATTACAAACTTAAGAAATTTGGCATATTACTAACCCGAATAATTTAGTCATTATATTCCACTCACTACGATCGCTCCATTAACCTTGAGAGGTGATTAGCCGCTAGAGGGCGCAGAATTATTCAAGTTAGCATATTACAAACTTTGGAACTCCGCAACAACTACTTTTAAAATTGTCATGATTGTGAAAGGATTCCCTTGGGGCAATTTGGGACCCAAAACTACTTAACAACTGAGCAACTGAGCAAAGTAAAATTTCATGTTTCCAGAGACACAAAGATACAGAGATAGCAACAAGTTGTTAACAGATCTGTATTCTTGTCCCATGATGCAACACTACATGTATATTCTGAACTCTTCCTAATTTTCTCCAAATTTACCTGAACACTTACAATGTACCGATGGTAATGTTATTGTTTATACAGAAGCATCCTCATACCTGAACCATACAATGTACCTATGGCAATGTTACATTGCATTTTTATACAGAAGCATCCTCATATAAAAATAATTATAATAATAATATTTTATTGCTCAAACACATTCATATTAAATGGTTATGGCATTACAATTAATTGAAACATAGAAAATATAAAACAATGTTGACCATGACATGACAGTGGGGTGTCAGTTACTGATTTTCACCATAATAAATACTAGAAATAATGAAAAATATAGTTTCAGATAATTACAATTTTGAACTGAAATATGCCAAGCAGGCTTTAGCTTTTTCTTAACTTGAAATATTCATTTATAAATTTGGCAGTTAGTTTTAGGATATCAATAGATTTACATTTGTATGAATATATATAGATTACACCACAAGATCCTGTTCATTACCATATTTTATCCACTAGAGATAGTTAAATTTTAAAAATTTTAAGTGCAAGGCTTGCCGAGCATCTTAAAATTTTTAAATTTCACTATCGAGAGTGGATAAAATATGGTAATAATCGGGATAAAGTGGTGATAAACACCGAGAATTGTATTCCGAATATATTTGGCGGGAAATAGCACGGGGCTTTATTCAACATACGTTGAATATGAACATTTATCTAATGGGTCACACTAGAGATGTCAAATTATTAATCTCCTACTCATATTATTAATTTTTAATAATTTGAGTAGGAGAATAATACTGACCCCTGAATATTAAGACTTACCCACTAAGATTAATAATTGACCCTCTGAAATTAAGACTGACCCGCCAAGATTAATAATTGACCCTCTTAAATTAAGAGTGACCCACCAGGATTAATAATTTGACACTCCAAAATTATCCATTCTAAGAGGATAAGTATGTTAATCTCAGTGAGTCACTCTTAATCTCAGTGGGTCATTATTAATCTTGGCAGGTCAGTCTTAATATTGGCGGGTCAGTCATAATCTTTTGGGGTCAGTATTATCCTCCCACTCAAATTATTAAAAATTAATAATATGTGTAGGAGATTAATAATTTGACATCTCTAGTGCCATATGTAAATCTCCAACAATCCACCGGCGCCATGAATTATTTCTTAAGTAATCTTACAGAAGAGATTAGGTAATGGTATACGTTATATATGTTTTTTTATTGTTATCATATCATGACATATGTACTGATATCATTAGACAGAAAAACAAAAATTTGCAGCCCCATGACTGACAGCGATGCCGACAGGTCCAAAATTGTTTTTGTGAACACTGATCTAGTATTCTTATACATACGCAAATATTGTACAGTTATATCCCTGCAATACTTCATCAATAATGGGTATGACTATGCTCCTGTAAACATGTAACTGTGTAGCTTTAGGTGGAAATACATGATCAAAGTTGTACGTTTTTGTTGAAGGATTTATACCAAGTCGTTCTTTCACAGTTACTTCCCTTTTTTCACCATTGGACTCAACCACTGAATAAGAACCTTGTTTCTTTTCTGAAGCATTGATGCCCCTGAAAATAAAATTTACATGATTATGAATAACATAAGCAAATGTTGGAATATAAAGCTAATGTACATGAAACAAAATCAGAACTAACTTAAACTCAGTAAACCCAGCGATAAAATAATTATTTTCCTGCAAATCTTATATTCAAATTGAAATTTCGAAAAATATATTTAAATTAAAGGTTTTNACATTCACTTACCTGTGATCGTTGCATGAATGTATATTCTATGAAATATACATACGAAATATACATGCAAGTATGACCTCCACGCAGAATTGTTTTTTAATAAATGTTTGCATAAAAACATTACTTAAATGGATCATGAAAAAAAAATAAGTAATTGTCAGATTGAATCTGAAGTGTAAATTTGAGATATATAATATATATTCTTATTATTTTTATCTTTATCTTGTGTATGGAATGTGTACCTGCATGCGGCAGTCTTTTTGTTTGCACGTTTTGTGTTTGTTTATCAAGATTACGTTGTTATTTATTTTTATAATATCAGAAGTTTAAGAGCTCTTGTGCGCTCATTAATTTGTACAAGCTATGACTTTAAAATTACTGGATGTTTAATTCATTGAAATGGGGGGGGTATGGAAATCTTTCAGACTTTTGTCTATTTCTTGCAGGATCTAAGCAAAGTCTGTTTTTATATAGTAGTTTTACCATGCTAACTTTAATTAAACCTTAATTATTTATTTATTTATTATTCAAGGACGTCCGAGACCAGGAAGTAAATTTTGTTTCTCTCAGAACACTCGGATGAAAATAAGTGAGAATGTTAACAGTGATAATGAATCTATGGAATTAATAAAATATATATTAAAGAATGTATCAAGTGTACACTTTTCACATTTTTAAAGTTTTTAGTTGCTAGTAGTCAAGGAATCGTTTTCTTAGCGAATGAAATTGCATAAAGTAACAGATTAAGACGGATGTTCTTCAATGGGCACAATAAATTATAACATACGCATTGGACATCTATCATAAGATAGTTCATTACCTGTTAACAGATAAACAAGTTCATTACCAATTATGATAAGCAATTTCATTACCTATTACCTCTAGGAAAGAATGTTTTATCTCTTTATTGCATAGAGACCTATGTTAATTTTTTTTCCATATTTAATTATCAGGAGTAAATGATATTTTATCTGCGCCAAAACCACAAAAATACAGATAAGATAGCATTACCTGAGATAATGCTATTTTATCTCATTTTTGTGGCTTTGGCGTGCCATAGGTATGTTTGATTTTTCAATACATCAAATTGATTCACAAAGGAATGTTTTCATAACTACATAGATTTTAAATAATATGAAAAATACACCTGTTTTTTTTTTTTTATTAAAAAATTAATTAAATGTATTTCAAACACATTTTTAAAGGATATATAAATCTTAAAAACATAGAATTTAACAAATAGTTAAGAGTATTTTTGTGTCAAAAGGACTTGAGTTGAGTTATTTTTTCATAGTTCCCAGTATTTCCCACTTTTTGAAAATAAGCAGTATTTCCCAGGACGGTAATTCCGGGTAATTACCAGTGGGAATTACCGCCACTGGTATTTCCCGGCCAACCCTGGCACATATCATTAGAGAAAAAAGACATATCTTTAATAATAATTGCGTTAGCCTGATATTACACTCAATATCTATGGAAAATTTTTGATATTCAATAAATAGAACTCTATTAAGCTGGATAAAAATTTTTGGAATAGGCAGCTAAAAATTAACAAACCTAACGGGCAATCTCACACATGCATGTTATTATCAACTTTTATATAGGATTAACTACTAGTTAATCCTATAGGAGTTTCTGCAGATCTAATTAGTTATGCACAAAATGTAATTTACATATGAAAATTAGCATTTTGGTTGGCAAAGCTTCATAATTACGATTTTATACTAAAAGGATAGAATTTTCAATGTTAAATAAATTTTTTGTTAGAAGCACGATTTTGGATCTGTAAAATGCATATTTATCATAGAGAAATTCATATTTTTTCTACTGATTTACTTTTTTTAAAAATTTTAGCGAATATTTTTAATTTGCATTTCAAAAGTGTGAAAAATTCCAAAAAATTCATATGGGTTACATGTATATTTGCATTGAAAAGTTTTTTGAAATTTTTTATATTCTCTAAAAGTGTAAAAATTCCGTAATTTAGATCATGACAAAAGGAATCATCAATTTACATCAAATAACAACTTCTTACTGGTTTATTGAAAATGACAGTTTTATGACCCTAATCGGTGACCATGATGAATGCAGCCAAGTCATTTCGTAACAAGTCGATTCGTAACTAGGTGGTTTCGTAACTCAATAAATAACATTTAATAAACGGTAGTATTGTAACTATTATATAATGCTGTTCTTTTTTATTCTTCAGTTATTTATCAAGGACCGTATCAACTTTGAAAAAACAATTTGTTTTGTTTTTTATTTCTATTGGAAATGAATGTATGCAACGACTTTATATTCTCATTTAATTTCAGACAATTACCTGTTATTACCATATAATTGTTAGCAAAACAAATCATTATTCAATTTATTTTTTTTCATTTAAAGTAACATTTGATTGATGGTTACAAAATAATTAAGAACACGTGTGAAACCCTGCAATAAATAAAACAATTAATACAGGGGGCTGGATTTAAATTGTTATTTTTAAAGTTACCACTGCAAAGCCCTTCATACATTATAATTAATCAATTTACGCAGTGGATTGTTTAAACACCTTAACCCTCTCCTTTACCATTGAAGTATCAAAGGGAAAAAAATATTTCTAATTGTGCACATATTTGGTCTCAAATATTTCATCTAAATTTTGGACAATTGAATTTAATAACATATTGTATCTTTTTAAGTTCATACTTGTGTAAAATTTAAGTAAATTATATATCAAAATCCATCATAATTAAAATGCAGCAGCACTATATGAAACTTTTATACGGAACTACTGAGTTTAGAAATGAAATGAAACTTGTTATAATTCAAAATTTATTATTTATACAATTGTTTTATTTCCAACAATATCTTTACTAACGGAATTAAATGAGTTATGTACTAAACAACCACTTTGTTACGAATCGACTAGTTACGAAAAGACCCGGTTATGTCAGAAATGACCTGCACCCACCACGAATTCTTGCCAACCAAAGGTAATTTTTCAAGCCTGTGACATCATGGTGGAAACTCCTATAGCCTATAGAGTTTCTTATCTCCATGTATCCAGTGATGATATCCATAGGCAGATCCCAAATAATCTATACCTGCTATACCGTAGTACTGTGATGAAGCACAAGCAAATCTTTGTGGAAAATACGGAGAAAACTCTACTGAGTAGCCGTGCCTTGCCTTTGTTTGCAAAGACATTTGAAATGCTTTAAATTCAATTTCACATGTTGCGTTCCTGATCTTTCGTCCCAGATATTGACCCTTAAAAAAGTCAAAAGTTTTGCGACATTCGAATAAAAATCATCTACGTCGGCTCTGTTAAAAAACAAATAAAAAAAAAGAAAATCGCTGAAATCATTTAGTGTTTGTAAATTCTAAATGAAAATTACATATTTTTAATTGTCTTTCATTTTTACGACTACTACCGAAAAGTGTTTAGCATCAGTGCCCGCCATTTTTAGAAATGTCAGACATAAGAGAGTTCACCTAAACCATGTGTAAAACAGTGTTCATATTGGCGAGACAGGTTAAAAAGCCATGAGTGATATGGATAACGATAAGCCATATTTTTTGCCATCAGAAATTGCAAGATTGGTTTTGGGTATGTGTGAAAATAGACGAGGAAGGAACACGGCCTCGGTTCACAGGTGCTTGAGGACAGGACCCTGTATAATATTGGGCTCTATGGTCCCTCCCCCTTTTTATAATATTTACTCCATTTTTCAATATTGGCCATTTATTGGGATCACCTGAACGAGGCGATCACAATACTGGTATACTAGTATTGTTAACAATACTGGAACAAAATTTTATTCCAGTATTGTAATTTTTTTTAAAATAAATGCAACAATACTGGAATATAATGTATCATTCCAGTATTGTTGTATGCTTTAATGTGTCATTTCCTGTTTGCATTTGTTATGTATTCCATTGTTTATTTTATTAATTATTTAATTTACCATGATTGGAAATCTTAGCCCTGCTCTGCTATATGTAAAATGATGTTTCTGTAAGCTTCATTTAGTGTATACCCCAGCACTCTCCCATCATTTGGTCAAGGTAGAAGTGAAGTGAATCAGAAGAGACACTTTCATTTCTTTAAGCTTGTATTTGGCTTTACGCCAGTAAGATTCAATTTGCTGTGTACTGTCTCAGGGTCTAAAGTTCAAGGAATGGTTAACTGCAGCATGGTCAAAATTGAGTTGCTCTTGTATTTGATGGTAGGCCTTCCACTGGTCAGAGTAAACTGTTGATCCTGGTCTTACAATGGTTGTATGATTAATCACACTGTGTCTGCATCTCTTTTGGGAACAGTATCATGTCGGTGTTGGCAGGCTTAAAAAACAACGGCAGTAGAATACCGAAGGAACAAAGGGGTGACATTCACAAAAATCGAAGTCCAAAGACAGGGCAAAAACGAGAACACGGAAAACAATGACGTTAGGTATTGCAATGCAGAAACCCCAGACTTCTTCATGTGCTCTAGCTCTCCTGCCATGATTATATTTTGGTTTGTGATTAAAAAGGTTATTTTGACTATTACTCATAGACCACCTAGTTGAGCTTAGTTTGTGTATGAAAATTGCTGTTTCAGATCAAAACTTGATAATTGATTAGTGATTGGTAATTACCTAACATTTGTGATTACAGGCAAGTGAACACAACAGTTGATACATGTTGTGCTTTTCTTTTTTGGAAACATATAAATTTCATGATTCATTATAAGAAATAAAATTATATTTTGTTGTTTTTTTTTTTTTTATTTCCAAATTCTATTGTCCAGTCATTATATAATTACCAAGTTTAATTATTACAATGTAAATTAACCAAACAATACAATATATAATCAACAATACTGGAACAATACTCGAAGACAATACTGGAATAAAATTTTGTTCCAGTATTGTTAACAATACTAGTATACCAGTATTGTGATCGCCTCGTTCAGGTGATCCTATTTGGATCACCTCGTTCAGGTGATCCATTTATTTTTGCTATTTTGTACTAATATAACGTATATATCTCTCGTCAATTTCCTATTTAGCTTGGCTATGGAATAGCCTAGCTATATAGGTAGTTCTTGGGGTTAAGTGAGGAGTACGCTTGCGTAGTGAGGAGAACGCATGCACAGAAGATTATTGACCAATAGTCAATGCTAGGAATTTCAGATTCTTGAAAATCAAAATGGCGTCCAGTTTCGTCCTGATAAAACGGGGCGGTGTTTAATTTTTCTGTTTCCTTGTGGAAGTTGAAAAGTATGATAAACATTTACTATAGGAGGTACTGGGAACATGTTTGTAGAGGATGATGGGATCGGTATTGCAATATCGCTTAGCCAGATTTATAAATATAGAAATGATGAAAAGAATAAGAACAGTAATGTATTAAAAAGGTTATTTTGACTATTACTCATAGACCACCTAGTTGAGCTTAGTTTGTGTATGAAAATTGCTGTTTCAGATCAAAACTTGATAATTGATTAGTGATTGGTAATTACCTAACATTTGNTACTTAGGCAATGGAGAACGAAAGGTGGAAAGAGATAGAATTGGGTTTTTTGCGGAAGAATAAAGAGCTACCGGTGTTTATTTGTGTATGCTGTAAAAGGTTTATGTTTCGAAGCCAAGTGTACAGGAGAAAGAATTTAATGCAAAAGATGAGAGGTTGAAAGAAATGTTAAAAGGAGAGGATCAAATGAATTTGGCGGCTACAATCCTTGTATACAAGGATTGTCCACAATCCTTATACAAAAGGATTGTACAATCCTTGTATACAAGGATTGTAGTCGCCAACCGAAAATCATGTAATGTATGTTTAGAAGAAATTATTTATATTAAAATGAACAAAATAAATAAAATTTGTATTATTTTTGCCTTTTTGTCATTTTCACAATTTTTGAAGTAAAATAATTTAAATTTGAGACATGGACAACAAGAATTAATTAAGGCTGGGCTTGGGTTGTGTTTACACAGCATTACTTGGAAAATAATGAAAGGATTGCCAATGTAGTTTTATATCAAGTAGGGATATTGAATAAATTATTAAAATGATACATGTATAATGATTATTTATGTGAAAAGGGATGGATAGATTAGAGGGGATAGCAGGTTTTTTTTCAGCAATAAAGGTTTGGATGGAGTGTGTATAAGTTTGGTTGTACAGATGTCTCTTATATACTGGTAAATTTGGATAGTAGTTTTCTCTGAGATGCCTGTAGTCTCAGCAGCTTTCCTCACCATTGTGTCTTGGCACCATAAGTACAAAAAATACAACCATTTGTATGTGTATGTGTTTTATGTAATGTTACTTTACATTTTATCATATTTATCATTCATCCTTGTGTATCAGTAGTGCTGTAATTTAATATGTATTATTAATATAAAATAAAATTAAATTAAATAAATTAATTCTTGTTTCTGAATTTTGTGCATGCTCTACTAGTGAGCATGTTTATTTAAATATGTAAATAACGATTGTAATCCATAATCCTTAACAACAACATTGTCTGCCTTATACACACAAGCTGTCATAATTAGACAAATCTTCAAATGAAGCCATATCATGCAAAACAATGACAAAAACCACAAATAAAAACCTCAAAATGTATATTTCTTATATAAATAACAAAAACTTTTGCATATTTAGTCAATTTAAAAAATAATATTTTTTCCAAAAATTTTGGAAAAAGGTTCAATCCTTTTGTATAAGGATTGTGGACAATCCTTGTATACAAGGATTGTAGCCGCCAAATTCATTTGATCCAAAGGAGAGAAGCATATTGTGTGTAAAACATGTAACTCTTATGTGTGTAAGGAGGCTATACTTCCTCAAGCAATGATAAATAATTTAGAAATGGATAAAGCTCCTTTTGAAGAATTAAATACGCTAGAACAACATTTAATTTCTCCAGTTTTACCATTTTACAAAATTGTGATTTTACCTCAGAGTGATCAGCGAGCTGTACATGGTCCAGTTGTGTGTGTAAAATCCGACATGACAAAAATAACGAAATGTATTGATTTGAGTATAAAAATACATCATGAGCCACCACACCCTTGTCAATCAAACACGCAATTTTCTAACCAATGCTATTCCATAGCCTAGCGTATCGTTTTCATTTCATAAAAACCATTATCTGATTTATATCATCCACTTATGTTTCTAAAGTCCCCTCGTGTTTTCTAGTTTACTATAAGCAAACTGACTCTCGTTATGTTGAGAAATGAAATTAGCCTATGAATGAAGTTGATTTTGTCATGTGATCTTTTGGTCGTACAAAAAAGGTCACGTGACAGGCAGAAAAAAAATCGAAGGCACCAATATATATCTTGGGATGACATTCTACCATAAGTGCCAGCTTCGCTTGCATATCAATGTGCATTTCGACATATTCTCAGATCCGGCGTGGCGTATCAGCTCGTTAGATACAACATCCGGCACTCGTGTAGGTGAAGCTTTATCTTATATACCATATTAATGAAGTGTTAAATAACCCTCGAATATTATACATAAGAAAGTATTTAACGAACAGAAATTAATAGATAACTAACACATACCTTGATGATTATTGAAGTGTTGCAAAAAAGGTTTTTAATTAAAAGTATATGGATAAAAGATACTTTACTAAACTTTGTAAACACCCCTCATATCCTTTCCAATGTACCTGCAATTCAAGACGTCCAGGTCTCAAAATTAATATACGTTTCTTAAATGTAACATTTAATTTGGTACCAATATTCCTAAAATTTTCCGTAACTCGGAAGTTTTTATTTAAACAGAACAAAACGGAATACTTTGTCACAAGCCTGAAACTGGTAAGCTAAAATAGACTATACAGATATGCCAGTTACAAAGCGAAATCCGAAGTACAGTACAAACAGAGGCATTCAATTAAAAATCACTCTGGTCCGACAATTTTCACCCTGGTCACCCCGGAATGCACAGGTTTTGCCGGTGTTTGTCCGGCAAAATTGTCGGAAAAATTTCACCCAAAAATTCATCGGTAATTTTCTTTGATGTTGGGTCAACTGATAAATGCCGGTGAAAGTCGGACTTCCACCAGAATTGTCGGAGTTTTAGTGTCCTAATTGTCTCTTCAAAAGTTTTAGGCTAATATCAAGAGGAAAAAATAAACTCAATGACGACCGGGTTTCATGTGACTTCCCTTTCAAAATCGTATTTCCGAACGTATTAATAAATGCCACGAATAAAAAAAGACAATATTGGATGGCTTCGACGAAACATATACCTATGTAAAAATATCTCCTCAATTTCCATTTGACCGAGAAAAGTGGGTTAAAACACGTCTAATTTCAAAACGTAAGCCTCCGTAGATTCTCATACTGACATGCTAGAATGTTCGGGTTGCATGAAATTGAAGCGTGGAATTTCTATTTTTATGACCAATCAAAATACAGTTTAGCAGATTCCCCTTAAAAATAGGCTCGCACGTATTGTTTGTGACAAAAATAGGAGCCAATGACGTGGTCTCTTCCAAAATTCGCCGAGGCATTTCAGAATTAAATTATTATCTCAGCAAAAGGGAACTTTTATACTATTGGAAAATCTTTAGGATAAAACACTTTTATGAAGATGTTAGCATAAAAAAATGAGAAAAGTTCACCGTCTGTTGTGCGTGACATCGTGTAAAAAACAACAAATGCTTTTATGGAATGTTAAGTAATTCTTGGAACTGAATATTCACT
>MJUU01029580.1:121587-134613 GCA_002080025.1 Modiolus philippinarum | reverse complement strand
TTTTTTTTAATTCAAAGTTATTAATAGCGTGCTATTTATAGGTCGTCACTCACTAAGATTAACCTTGACCTAACAAAACCAAATTAAGCAATTTTAAGGCTGATATTCGTGCAAATTATTTAATAAGTAACAAATTATTTTATATAATATGATCTTTTAACAACTTTGAGTTCTGACAGTCACATATAATTCACGATGTTCATACCAATTATAAGTTATTTTCTGCCATACGCATAATATTTTTAAAAAATATCCTCTCGATATTATGAAAAGCAAGCTTTTCCAAAATAATTAACTGCACTTAGAGATAATTACTTCATATACACAAGTAGATAAATATTGACAAGTACAATTAACAACAGCAGGTGAGTTAATCCTCTGTTTATAAGTTTCTCGGACATCCGTGAAATGTCGGTGAATGTCTGGTTTGTTGTCGGACATTCACCCCGTTTCACACACAATTCACCGACGTCGGATTTGAGAGATTTTCAACTGAATGCCTCTGTTTGTACTGTAGATAAGTAGATAACTTAATAATGTTAAATTTTTTTCTGAATTTCAAACTAACATTTGTAATAACTATAAGGTAAATTCAGGGGTCTGTTAGGCTTTCGCCATCCTTGTTCCATTGGTATCCCAGGGCTCTACATTAAGGCTTGTCGGACTTGTCCCTACCAGTCCAAATTGGAATCGGACAAGTAAAATTAAGAACTACTTGCCCAAGGGACAAATGAAAAATTCAAATAAAATAAAATTCTGCATTGGTTGGACAAGTAACAATGCATTTCGTACAAGTAAATTTTAAGTTTACTTGTCCAATGGACAAATCCAAATAAAAGTTAATGTAGAGGCCTGTATCCTATGGTATGAAAGTCCCTGTTAGGAGGATGACATTTGTTATGTGTTTTTGTCCCTTCGTCGCACTGTAGACGTTTCATTCAATATTTAAAAAATATATACAAAAAGTCCACATACTATATTACAACGATAATATCCCATATTCCCAGTCTCGAATAGTGATACTTTTCAAATTTAATTCAACTTAAATCCAAAATGTTATATGTAGACATGACGCAGTCTGTGCAAAAAACTTTTTTCATTACTAGTCTATTGGGCTAGTTGAGAAAATTGATTTACTAGTCCAAATCCCATTTTACTAGTCCGAAAAAAAATTGTACCATGATGTAAGGCAATGTAGATTTGGAAAATGCATTGCAAAATTTCTGCAGCGAAAAATTCCACACTAGTCCGAACTCAAATTTACATGTACTAGTCTCGGGCATCAGACTAGTGCATAACGGAGCAGACTGATGACGGACAATGTCCCTGATTTAGATCAACAGTTCCTGCATGCATATGGATTTATATTTATTACTCTTTTTAGAATTTTAAATGCATTTTCAAATTCTTCCTATCTGGCCATAAAAATATAATTTCCTAACACAGACAATTACACAAAAAATATAAAGAGGAACTAAATTATATATTTTTCAATACATGCACATAATTCATTTCATCCTGTCTATTTTCTTACGGTTTGGTATTAATTATGATGATATTTAAAATAATAAAATCATTACCAGATTTGACAGAATCTAGATGAGTTTTTTTTTGCACGGGTTAAAACAGTGAGACATACAATTTTACATTGATATGTTAGTTGAGGTACACAATGTAGGTATACCTAACTGTAACCATATACTGCATTGACCACTTTTATTGAGAAAGTAAACATTTTAAGTTATAACGATAAATGCATATGACATGTTAGAATGATTAACAAGAACACAATAGGAAAATACTGCTAGTAGTTAAAACAAAGTGTGCTGAGATTTACGCTTGCACATTGGACTTTTTTTTATGATATGGTAATTACTTTAAATATTAATTTTAATTCTGCTATTCATGTCTCGTAAATAACAACGTTCAAACTGTATTTTGTTTAAGATTCCTTTTACAGTGAAGAAATTTATTTTGTTCTCACTTATCACCCTGACCCCCTTTTTGTTTGCGTTTTATTTTTTATTTTTTTTTTAAGTTCATCATCTTCCAGAAACTGTGGATTGGTGTATATACATATAGGACATCCAAATGTCTAAATGAAAAATTTACATAAATTTTCCTTAAGCGTATATAATAGCAATATTAACATCTACTGGCATTATGAATTACAGAATGTTTCACCCCCTTGACAACAAGATCTGTCGTTTCTAAGAAAGTGAGATAAATCATTTCTTTGATGCCTGTATGTTCGGATAACAGAATAGTATAGAGCGAAGCGAATGGTTGCTAATTTCAGTCAGTGTTGATGGGGTACATGCTGGGAACAACTGATTGAAAATCAATAAAACTTGCACTTGCCCTTCAGTGTGACACATTTCTCGTTTCGTCCGATCAATATCCTTAACGAATATATACATCCCAGACGGTAATTGTCACATTAAAATCCTACACAAACGAATTTTCACTGGCGGTGTTGCAACTTTTTAGCCGAGTTGCGACAAAGTCGAACTCTGCTTATAATTTGATGAATGGTGTCTGGGCGTCTTGGCGTCCGGGCGTCAACTTTTGGTTTCCGCACAATATCTTGAGAACCACATGTCATATCTGAATGAAACTTCGCACAGACATGAGTTATGATTAGAGGAAGATCCCTATTGATTTTGAGGTTTGTGTGACAAAGGTCAAGGTCACAAATTCTAAAAATAGAACAAAAATTTGACATTCGTTTCCACACAATATCTCCAGAACCACATTACACATCCAAATGAAACTTGGCATAGACATGAGTTATGATTAGAGGAGGAACCCTATCAATTTTGAGGTCAAGGTCACAACTTCTAAAAATGTAACAAAAATTAAACATTTCAATAAAGCCTCAAATCACATGTTCGGTATTATTTGATAACAAAAATAGCTAAAAAAAATTTATTGTTCATACAAAAGTAGTTTTTATACTGCTAGAACATGTAAATTCATTTTATAGTTCTAATTTTTTTCACCAACACACTTTTTTTGGGTGTCAATAACTTTAAAATTAGATAGAATGAAAAGTCAGAATTAAAAAAAGGGAGGTACATTTGTGTAATGAAACTAAGGGAGGTAATTAATTTAATATAAAGAAGTGTTCAATATTACTAAAAGTTTTTTGCAATGTCCAGTAAAAATAAAATCTTAGATGAAAAAAAAATACATTTGTGTATTCTGATTTTATGTAAATTATTGATTTCAGCAATTACTTATTACCTGAAGTATAAGGGGAACCCCTGCTCAAATTTTTTTTGAATGATGGTCTGAAATGGGTTTTAATGGATAGTTGAGCTTTCAGTTGCAATGGAAACCAAACCAGAACACTGAATCTTTGGAAAAAAAGTGTTCTGCTACATGTATTCCGTCACAATATAAATTAGATTATAAGGGGAACCCCTGTCAAATTTATTTTATGAAAGGGGGACTCTGAATGTTTTGATTTCAGCAATACATATTACCTGGATTATAAGGGGAACCCCTGCCCAAATTTTTTTTCAGAGTTGGTCTGAAATAAGTTGCAATGGATAGTGGAGATTTTGGTTGCTATGTATACCAAACTAGAAAACTGATATTATTAGAAAAGAGGTATTCTGATACACACTTTCAATTTCAGCAATAATAAAATAAAAAACTAGATTTTAAGGGAGAACCCCTGCCCAAAGTTTTTTTTTGAAAAGGAACTTGGACACAAAATGTTGGAATGTTTTGACTTTTAGTCAAGTTAGGACAAAGTCAAACTTCCTCAAAAGTTCCATTATAAATCTCTGATTGAAATAAAATAGCTGATATGCAACTATTTGCCTATCCGATGATGTACTTATGAAAATAACAAATGTTCGCAACTCGGCTTTCGCACCTTTGGTGCGTTTTCTGATTTTTTTATCATTCAACCTCGATCAACGGAAGTGGCCCAAGAAGGATAACTCTGGACATGGTGGGAAATTCAAGGAGTTCCGATTACTAAAGAAAGCATGATAAGGTAAGAGATTTTCGAATTACGGAAAGTCTCTAACCTTATCCTGCTTTCTATACGTAGTATACGGTACTCCTTGATTTTCCCGCCATGTCCAGAGGTATCCTCCTTGGGCCACTTCCGTTGATCGAGGTTGAATGATAAAAAAGTTGCATCATCACAGTGAAAATTCGTTTGTGTAGGACTTTAATGTGACAATTACCGTCTGGGATGTATATATTCGTTACGGATATTGATCGGACAAAACGAGGAATGTGTCACACTGAAGGGTAAGTAAGTTTTATCGATTTTCAATCAGTTGTTCCCAGCATGTACCCCATAAACACTGACTGAAGGTGGCAACCTTTCTCTTCGCTCTATATGTCGAAATGCACATTAATAGTAAAATAGGAAATTGACGATAGATATTAACAGTAGTCCTGTAGCCCCCGGTAAGTGAATTTGAGGAAGGACTACTAGAATTTTTAACTTGGTAGTCCTTTGGTCTAGCAAAATTAGGAAAATTTCTCAAAGGCATATTTATTTCGGGCTGGTGAATTCAGGCATCTTTTGTAGTCCTTTTGTCTACTGAGAATTAAATTTAGTGTCAACCCCTGGATATATATATATGTTATATTAGTACAAAATAGCAGAAATAAATGGCCAATATTGAAAAATGGAGTAAATATTATAAAAAAGGGGAGGGACCATAGGGGCCCAATACAGGGTCCTGTCCTCAAGCACCTGTGCCTTGGTTCACTTTTGTTCCCAATGGCGACCCATTTATCGACATCGTAATGGTGCACTCTGGGTCACTCGGGGTCAGATTTATACCAACCATGCTGTGAGTGAAGGGAATGTGGTTGCAGTTGCTGAATATTACCTCGCTTACGGTCCTTTTGCTGATTTTTTAGTCTTAGAACTGAACACCATAGCTATCGGTTCAGTTTCAATTGGATAAAAATAGAATACATGCATGACGGTATAAATTGTAAATAATACAGTAGATTTACTGAATAATATGGTAGAACTTTACATATTATTGTCCTTAAATGGTAAAAATGTTTGAACATAGTTTAAAGAGGGAATTTGGGTGTATAGGGTAATAGGGAAATTCAGACATCTGTATAATTTGGACAGTCATTTCTTAATACCTTTTACTTTTTCTTTATTTGTAATTACTTGTATGCTTTTGTTCATATATGAAATTATGATAATGCCAAAGAGTTTCCGACTTTCATAACTGCCAGGCAATAACATTATAATTTTCAAATCGTATCTGGCCAAGCTTACACGTGATTAAAAAAGTTTTTGCGGCGGCAATTTCAAATGGTGTAAATAGAGACCTGATCTAACTTGAGTAAACTTTTTTTCTTTGTTTATACATTTCAACATGTAACAAAAATGATAAATAATCTACAGAAGTTATAATTTGGAGGGATTTCCAATAAAAAATGAAGTATTTAGTCATTTTTTGTTGTGTCCGATTTTATCCTACACTTAAAAACGTATAAGGAAAAATTTGTCCACTTTTTGGATATTTTAAATATGAATTGAATCTTTGTATAATAGAGTTAATAAAAGAATTTGAGTGTCTTATCTGATGACTGTGGGTTAACTGTGTTTCCGAAGAGGGACCGGAGGTAAAATATGCAAAATCTATGTCCAAGGTGGCATGTTATTCAACATGTTCAATCGTATTAATTTTATAAAAGAATTTTAAGTGATTTGATTTTGCAGAAGATTTTGACTGTCTAGTCTCAGGTAATGATAATATTACTTTTCTTTTTTTTCACAGGTTACCTTGAAAATGAAGGTTGCACAGCCACATACAAATCCTTTATGAGAGAATGCATCTATCTACAAGAGTATATTGCTTTACTTAAAAGAGGAAAGCATTATCCACTAAAGATAAATGGGTTAAGTCTGATTGAAATGTTGGACAAATATGCACAGATTTATATAGTCGGTAGGTAATGAGGTAAAAGGATGGGTTTAAAACAGATCATGCATATTCATCTCCCGTTTAATTACTATGGGTTATAATTATCAGAACTTTTCCAGATCTGTCATTCTGAGAAAATTCTACCAACTACTGGCCTTGACAGCCCAGATGAGGTTCATATCCCTCAACAGCAATTTGAGGTTCATTTCCTTTTTCATTCCAAATATATGTAAAGTGCTTTTTGTGCATCCACACGGGTGAATTTTGACCAATAGCAATGGTTTTACATGTATATTAGATATCAATGTATCACTAAAACTGCTTTTGCCATTAACCCCAACTACCTGTCAATTCAGTGCTATTTAAAAGGAAAATCAGTATGAAAAGAATTAATTTTTGTCTCGCCTGCGAATTCGTCGCGAAAGCGAGACATAGCGACCATAGATTCCGTCGGTGTCGGCGTCGTTAACTTTTGGTTAACCCAAATGTTAAACTTTTTTTGAACTTCAATAACTTTCTCAAATCATATGCAATATCAATAAAATTTTGCCATGATGTTCAGTACAACCTTATTATTGTTTCCTAAGTTTATTTTTTGAAAAATATTATTCCAATTTTTCCATATTTTTCCATTAGTTGGACTTAGTTTTTTTCCATGAAATTTTTTTGTTTGCACCATATCTCAGCAACTACATGCCATAGACTGATGATTATTGGTAAGTGGTTACATCTTTAGTAGTGACCAACATCCATACCAGAATTATGTCACCTTGACCTATATTTTCCACTTCAATGAATTTAGCTAAATTTTATATTTAAGTCCATATATCAACAATTTTTAAACAAAATTGTGAATAAGGACTTTAGTTTTGATGTAAAATTGTTGCATATAGTCCATAGATGCACAATAAGCTTTCAGAATTTTATTACGGTTCCAACTTTGGTAAATTTCCTGAAAATGTCCAAGACTAACAATTTTTGAAATTTTTGCATACAATCAAATATCTTGGCCATTTCATCATACAAGACATAATTCTGAAAACTTAAGAATGAAAAAATATGGTTCCAATTTTGGTAATTTTCCTGAAACTCTCAAAGACGAGCAATATTTGGGAATTCTTGTTTGCAACCATGTGTTTTGATGAATTTTAGTCAAAACAATATTTTCATTGGTTATATTTCATAAATTTTGTATTTCAAGTTTGGTAAAATTCCTGAAACTGTCAAAGACCATGCAGTAGTTTCTTGGAATTCTACTTAGCCAGAACATCTTAATAAAGATGAAATTAGAGTGATAGTGGAGTGAGCAGGAGAGACACTAGGTTCCGCGGAACCTTTACGAATTATTTCAATTAGCCAACATAGTTTTAGCATTAGAGCATTGTAAATTTGTGGGTTTCATACTGATATCTTATAAACAAAATACTGAATTTGGTGTGTATATCCCAAACTGGTGTAAAAATGCACCCTTTTTCTCAAGCGAAAAGATCTAGAAAAAAATCAAGTTTGATATACAACACACAGGTAAATTTTTAAAAAATGATCTGGGCAAAAAATGTATTAGAAAGGCACTGGTTACCTTGTTGATGTATTTTTATAGAATACAAGATGCAGTATCCATTCAAAGTTGAAGAAATAACTGCATCCATTCTTGTTGAAATAGTGAAGTTTTCAGGGCATTTGCTACTGGTATTTATTTGTAATTGGCTATTACTCTATTTAATTGACCTGACTGGTTAGGGGTCAATTATTTCGGGATTATTCGTGTTTAAATTACCTACAAAACAAAGAAAATCAAGCACTCCCCTACCTTCTCAATAAATTCAAGTACCGGTAATTAAATAAGTGTAATTTAAAAGTGAAGTCTGTGTGTTAATGCAAATATTACAGCTTGGACTCAGCTTGGACTCCCTGTTTTTGTTAAATCTCTTTAATAAATACAAATGAAAATTATGATGATTAATGACATGAATGATGTGTCTCCTAAATACAATGAAAAAGGATGAAAATTATTGAGAGTTTAATCAAGAAATAATTAATGGCAGGTATATGGTTATTGACATTTAACCATGAACTGTGCCTTCATATTCGAAGATAACCCAGAGTGTTAGCATGGGGCTAAAGGCCCAGCCTATGTTTAAATGACAATAACCATATACTGTAAAAGTACTTTTGTTCATTGGCATCAATTTTCATGGTTTTCATGAATATCACCCTTTCTTGGGTACTTAAATTTGTGGTTTCAAATTTGATACATTAAAACTCTAAGGAAAATACTCATTTTGTTGGGATTTTAATTTCCTGGTTTTGATCAACCACGAAATCCACGAAAATTGGAACCCCACGAACAATAGTACTTTCACAGTACATTGTTCCTGACATGAATTATTTCGATTCTAATATGACAGAAAATGGAATTTCCCATTCTGAAGCGACTTGAGAGAAGGCTTTTTTCCGTTTCCTTTGCCGTCTATAATGTCACAATACACAATCGTACGTTTTCAAACATACCCAGGTTCAGAATCCAAATGGAAAGCCATGCAATACCCATACCATTATTCTGATAGCATTCGGGTATGTGCGAAGTATACGATTATCGAGTATTATACTGGTTGAATATTAACAAGAGCCATGTTAGAATTAAATGTTTATATAACCAGTAGTAAATAATTTGGAATATAAACTCGAGGCACTTTTCACAAAGGTTAAAACTGAAAAGGCTAATCCTTTTTACCTGTTAAAGTTAATTTATAATTCTTCTTCTTTAGAGGGATCTGGAAAATTTACTGTTCAGAAACTAAAGAATTGTGGGCAGAGCATACACCGAAATATTTTGATTGGTCAAAAGTGTAAATAACATAATCATTGGTAAAATCAATTGTTAATACACCAAAATGTAAAATTATATCACTGTGCCCACAATCCTTCAGTTCGTGAATCTACAAAAATTACACATTCAAATCTCCCTAGACATGCTAGAGGGATACAGACAATTGATCATTACACTATATCCAAACAAATACAAAAAAGGCAGACTCCATAGAGAAAAACTACATTTATCGTCTATCACGAAAATAAGGGTTTGTTGACAAATGTACATGTATTTTCAATGCTGTTCATTGTCCAGGTGCTGGAAAAATACAGTCTTCAAGTTCACATAGGTAATATGCAGCCTCTTTGGCTGGGAGCTTTCAGAGGGCAAACAGGGGTGTTTTAAACATACCAAAACATGGTAACATAAAGTTGCTTACTACGAGTAAGGTTGAAACTCTGACCAAGTTTGACTTTGGGGTCAGAGGGTACCTATATATAGCTAGGGGTTGTGGAGATAAGCCCTCGAAACTTAATTTTGTGAATTTAAGTGTTTCCAACTGTTGTCTTTTATTAAAATAAAATTACATAGTGTCTTCAAACTTGGTATGTTACATGTAGTTGTTTTCCACGAAACTTTAAGTTTGATTACATGTTCAGAGGTCCAAGGGTTCTTTAAGTATGCTGCTTGAAACTTTGAAAATTTGTGAATCTAAGGATTTCTGACTTAAAGATTTTGCCACAATATAAAGGCAAAGTTTAGTTTTGCGTCAAAGGTTCAAGGAAATCTGCAGTTATGCCCCTTAAAACTTTGAAAATTTGTGAAATGTAGCAGGGTAGCATGTAATGCACAGTAACTATTTTTGTATTTTTGGTCATCTTACAGATAAGAATAAACAGTCTACTGGCATTGGTGCACTTTGGAGTCAGCTAGAATCAGTGACAGCTTGCTTAAAGAAACAAACATCCTCAAAAAATCTACGTTTAGAAGGATGCAGTCAAAATTCACGGACTCGCAGAGCCATTCTAATGACAAAATATGAACATGATGACAAAGCAAGTAGAAAAAATAAATTTACTTATTCAGATGTTCAGTCAACAACAGGAAATGTGTCACAAAGTCCTGAACATGATCGTCTAAATACCAGAGATCAGGCTCATGTTTTAATTGTTCCCGAAAAATTAGATGAAATTCCTAATTTACATTCAGGTAGAGTTAAGGTTAGTCCTAAACCCAGTGTGGGACAAGTGATACAACCATATCAGACATGTAAGATAAAAAGTACTTCATCTTTAGATAAAAGCCAGTCTATAAAGTTAAGGTCAAAACCCTTTAAATCCAAAAGCCCATCACATGTTCATAGTGAAATATTTCAATCTTCTAATAAAGTACCAAGCGAAGAACAAACAAGTGCTCCAAAAGATCAACTGTTTGAAAATATTGACATTATAAGCGACACTGAAGACAGTGGTTCTAATAATAAATTAGTGATAAAAACACCAGAGAAAAAATCTGGTCAAAACACTGACTATTCTGAAGATGAAGATATGGATACAGGAGCTGGTTTCCAAGATAATTCTGTTGACTGTGATACTAATACTCAGTTATCGCCCTTGCCATCATCACTAAGAAATGATGATGTTAAAGACTGTTCTGGAGAAGGTAACCGTTTGTCAGCTAGCTGTGATAAAGCAAACTTTGAGACTTTGGCTGAATGTACTAATACAAGTAAGGAGAATTTGGGTAAAAGTAGAGAGAATTTAAGTGGTTTGCCTAATGAGAATTTGTCAAGTCTTCCAAAGAACACTGATACAAATGTAGAGCAAGTCTGTGATGCAAATAAAGAGGTTACAGATAATGATAAAGCAGATAAAGCTACAGTCATGGAAGTGGATTTGGCACAACAAGTAAATCATGAAAAGGGTTTGTATTACATATATAAATCATGATAAACAAATTTCTTTAAATTTGTTCTGTATATAATAACATTCCCTTGAATAGAGAAGTTTTTTGTCTATTTGTCCATCTTTCTGTCTGTATGTTCATAATAAAGCTGAAGTCCCTGTATCTGTTGAATTACAAGTCAAAGATAGATGAGCCTTTGTCCAGGGATCAGACTTGCCTACCCTTACGATTTTGGCGTAAGGCTTACTATTTTGGAAGTCATATTAGCCCTTATGATAGTGTACCATTTCCTTACGATTTGGTCAATTTGCGGTATTCCCAGAAAATTTTCAGTTCCAGTCCATCATTTCATTTGGGTTCCGTAAATTATTGTTAAAGTCGGCATTTCCGGTAATAAAAAGAATGAAAAACGATCTTCAAATCAAGAATTCTAGGTTTCCATCTGAGGGAAAAAGTATTCTTGGCGGGAGTATTGTGTGACTACATAATTTGCCTTTCACTGACCTGTGTAGTTGCTGTGCTGAAACACGTTTTTTACATTAAAAAGTGCCTTACTATTTTTTATCTCAGATTACGATTTTTGATCAAGTAACTTACTATTTTTGACCAAGAAGAGTAGGCAAGTCTGCAGGGATGCATTTTCTATAGTCATGATGGTTGTTGTTTTTATGTATAAAAATTTAGTTATCTGCACTGACATTTCATGTACTGGTATAATATATAGTGACATGTTAAAGTTTGTGAGTCTCACTCTGAGATACTAGAGCAGGTAGAAAAATAATATTTTTCCAGTAGATGCATCTTATAAAAATAAGGGCAATAAACTACATTTTGCATTTCTAAGGTTACAGTTTGAGTTTAAGTCCAGATCTGGGACACAACAGGTCGAGAGCATACTGTATGGTTTAATTTCACATGGGTATTAATTTTTGCAAAACCATGCAGAAATTTATGCCCGCAAATACTTCACAGTAAACTTCAACATAAATGAGCTTCATAATGTTACCCAAAAATCTGTGAAAATAAAACTCTGCAAATAAATCAAAAGCCAAAATTGCTAAAAATCTCATACCGTGAATATAAAGCACTATACATGCTATATAGCCTATAAGAATGATTTTGTGTCAGCAGTCGGCAGATACGCCTTTGATAGTCTGATCAAAATAAGTTCACATTGACATACAATGTACATTTCATGCATGACTGACTCGGATTAAAAATGTTTCATTCAAGATCGATCAGAGGTACAGGAATAGGTAGAGGAATAATACTTTTGTCAGTAGTTGTAGCTTGGAGAAGTATTAGGCTCCTGATATAATTAGGTTGTTTTGACATGCATGAGTTCTGCATAAATTTTTTGTTAAAGCTCTGATCTGAAATGCTAGAGCAGATAGATTAAAAGTATTTTGATAGCAAGGTTCCCTATAAAAGTCCTGAAAGAAGATCACAAACATCAACCTATATTTTATGCTTGAGTTATTAGGGTTCAAGTTGATTTATAATACCAATAAACTATAATTAATGGATGCATTTTCAGGGATAATTTCATCTGATAATTGTGTTGTAGTCTGAAACTGACTATTTGATAAAATAAAAAAAACTGGCAAGGGAATGTTTCTAACTTCTATCTACATGTACATATAGTTTTGTAATACACAGTTCAGAAGATGAAATCAACACATAAAATTAGGCAAACATTTTGAGTCTTCGCATGTTCTGTCTTTCTCAACAACAATTCATACATGTATATAACATGTGTATAGTACTGCCCAATTTTATCATGTTTATAAAAACAAGTCATGTAACATGTGTAATTATAAACTGATATGAAAATCTTAATAAAATAATTAAAATGATAATCAAGGTAATAACCTAAAGTTGAAAGTTAAAAATATAAAGTTACAAAATAACAGAAATATTTTTTACCTTTTGCAAAAAGGTATTCAAAAATGAATTTTGTAGTGTTCAAGAAATTGTGGAGACTTTCTCCATTGTCAGTAACATGTATTAAGCTCATTATATATTGGGCATTGTAGTGTGTTTTGTTTCTTATTTTGTCTTATTCTTTCTTTATGCTTATAATTTCAGAATCAAATAGTATTAGCCCAGATAAAACACATAGTACCATGGAAAGATCTTTGTCAGTATCCTGCCAACAAACAACACCCTCTACATCTATAACTAACCAGAATACATGTAGAACTCAAACAACCACAGATCTTCCTGGTGTTCAGATAGCAGAAACAGTGGATTCAGTTGCTCCAAAAACTCCCAAGAAACACACCTCAAAAAGTGATGTACCAACAGTGAAAACTCCAGGAAAAAATATCCGAGATTATGGTTTTCATGGACAAGGGAAATCTCCTAGGAGGAAAAGGTAAG
>MJUU01029580.1:93624-109440 GCA_002080025.1 Modiolus philippinarum | reverse complement strand
CATAAATGGTGTATCCATCATGAATCTTGGAGTCAAAGCAAACTGCAATCATCAAAGACATGAAACAGGTAAAAAAAAAGACAGATCCAATATACCTCACCAGGATATGTCACCTTAAAGAAACTCCTGGAGAAAATTGAGTTAGACTCCCTTATAGACAGAGGAATAATTGATGAACCTTGATTAGATCCAATGGGATCCAGTAAATAAGGTGTATTTGTATTATTTACTTGGTCACAAGTTGGTGACAGTAGTACAAGTGGAAGGGTTATAGTCAGATACACTGACCATTTAGATAGATGCAAATCTATCAAGGAAGTCACAAAAATAAATTCTTCCAATGAGCAAAATGATAGTGGGATCCCCTTCCAGTGACTGCAATGACAGATTCTTTATTTTCGAGTTCAGAACAAGATCTAGAGAGACCCTTCTCAGACTGGATTTCAAAACATTCTCGTGCATTAAAGGATCTCTGTTTTCTGGTATTCCAGGCAGACTCGCCATACTCCCTTTTTCATAATTTCCTTTACGGTTGTTTTATCCGTCAAATTCACAATAAACGATGGGTTAATGCACAAAAACCCGTCAAAAGTGTCAACGAAATCAACTTTCGTTTTGTTGTTGACAAAACCATTTGGAATATAAACCGGAAGTAGCGATTTCTTCAAAGAAAAAGAAAAATCAAGAGAGCTTCGAATGAAATTTGAGTTGTCTCTCTTTGATAAAAGCAGGAAAATTTGAACGTGGACAGTCAAGTACCTAACCTGTATGAGTTATAACAGAATAATAACATACATGTGTTATTACAGATGTTGTTTTGAGTTATCTGCTCTTTATTCCTAATTCTGTAATAACATATATGTATGTAGCAACCTAAATATATTACCTCTTTTTGGTCACTTGGGAATTGGTTAGACCTTTGCGCAGAAACTAATTATTTAGCCTGGATAAATCAGTTTTCAATTAAGTTAAAACATTTTTGATGAACCATGGTTAATCAATGAGAACAGGCTCTAAAATGATATAACTTTAGTTGTAATAACAATGCTTAGTTATTACAGGCATATGACTTAAATATTTATTAGTTTATTAGACACTTACTAAGAAACTTGCGCAGAACCTATTGATATGCTTTGATTTTCATACATTACTATAAATAAAAATGTAATTTGATTAGGCATTATTCTGGTCTGAGGAAAACACTTTTAAGTGATGCAGAGTAGCTGTAATAACACCCTTCTTTTATTACAGGCATACTTTTCCTGTAATAACATATGTATATTTTGCAATATTGGCAAACTATGAAAAGTCCTATGATTTTAACTCCTAGCATGCTGATAGACAATAATGGTAATAATAAAATGGTATACATTTATAACAAAACTATGACTGCATAATGCCTATTTGAAGCATGTAACATACATATGTTATCAATTTTTTCCCTAAGTAATAACACATGCATGTTCTTTTTCTGTAATAACTCATACAGGTTAGGTACTTGACTGGTGGATTTTGTTACCGTTGTATTTATTTTTGGTTGACAATAAATACAGGCCAGCGGCCAGGATTTTGCCCATGCGGTGGTATCTGAGAACCAGATAATTAATTTGACATGGCCTTAAATAGTATAGTTTATTTGGTAAACCACAAAGAATATTTTTCTTAATCTTGCTGTAACATATATATAGATTTTTCAGGGCAATTGATATGATTGATAGTCTCAAATTTCATAAGAAATAGAAAAATCTGTCTACCATGTACTTCTTTTTCATAATTTTGCAAAGCATTAAGCATGTTGTGAGATTTTCCTATATAATATTTGTAACACTGAATATTTGTACATATGGGTTAAGTTCTACATAATATCCAATAATAAGACAAAATGAATCTAAAATAGGTGGGTGATCAAGACAGGGAAATTTCTCACAGTCAAGGGCAAGATTAAAGTTGTCTCTGACGAAGTGTTGTCCAGTCAGAGACCACCTCCCCAGGCCACTACAGATTGATACAATAATATTTTTAGACAATTCAAAAGGACAATCATTGTTTAGATTAGTTAACAATAGCAAGTCTCCAAAATTTTCTATGCCCCCTCGACTAAAAGTCGGGGGGGGGGGGGGGGGCATTTTGTTTTACCCTTGTCTGTCCGTTTGTCCATCCTTCCCTCCGTACGAATAAAAACACGTCTTTTGATGTTTTTCAGAAACTTTGAAAGCAAATTTCTACAACTCCAAAGGCATCTAACTCACAATAAGTACAATGAAGTAGATGTGCACACACACATCATTTGAAATTTTCAAAATGGCTGCTGTTGCCATGGAAACTGAAAAAAGTTGGGAAAATTCAAAGTGCCTCTAATTTGATGAAACTATACAGGAATGATGTCTAGCACCCATAGAAATGATTTTTGGGCTCAGAATTTTCAAAATGGCCACCGTTACCATGGAAACTGAAAAAAGGTGGGAAAATTTTAAAAATGCCTCAAATTGGAGAAAACTTTACGGAAAGGTTGCCTACCACCAAGGGCTCACTACATGGAAATATAATTGCTGATAGAAATTTGAAGGGGATATAATTCAAATGTATATTTTATGGAAAAAAAGGGGGAGTATTTTATCATGTCCACACTTTTGCTGTGTCCACACTTATACTGTGTCCACACCTGTATTGTGTCTACACACACACTTAAAGTTGCATTTACCCTATTGATTCAGGGTTCAGTAAGCAGGGGCATAATTGGTTGCCATTGGGCGACAGCTCTAGTTTACAATATATGTTGTTCTGAAGGTATAGGTATAGGTCAGTTTTATCACACCAATACATTAATGAAATTGCTAGATTGGGTGCACAATAGGAATAGGTAGACTGTTTAGGTCATAGACAAGGCACAATAAGTGAACCAACCTATTAGGATACAATGAGATAAAGAGAAGAAAACTTTTATAATTGTTCATTTATTTAAACTGCTGAAAACTTCTTTTCCATGTTCTTACAGATGTTATGAACGAATAATGACCACTAGGTTACAGACATATTCTGATCCATGGTAGATTATATACATGTAGTTTTGAAATTTTCTAGCAGAAAATATTATATAATATCTATGCTATTTTTGTAGGTCTTACAGCACTCATCAAGATTGCTTCTCCTGAAAAATCCAAACAAAATACCGCAGACAATACATCTAGACCAGTATTAACCAGTTTATGTGAAATGTCAAAGGAACCTATCACTGTCAGCTCAACTCAGAGTGAAAATGTACTTAATAGTGCTACAGATAAATTGGTCAATAAGGCAAGTAATACAGGAAATGTGGTCAATATGGAGAATTTACAATACAACCATGAAATGACAAATCACTCTCCAAATCCTTCCTCACTGAAATCAAAACCACAAAAAGAGAATGAAACATACTTGTGCAGTATATCTCCTTCAGCTAAAGAAGATGTTAATGCGAGAATAACAGAAGCTTCACAAAACGTTTTTCTGCACCCATCTTGTATAGTTGTAAAGAATAATTCACAAAATATAACCTCATCAACGGCTCAGCCCAACACCGCATTACCTCAAAAGGGAACTTTTTTACTATCAATGCCTGTATTGGATGGCACTAGTACTTATGTTCCAATAGTTCAACCAGAGATATCAGCTACAGTTACACAGAATACTACTTTGGGGTCCAATAATGCAAGCAGTGCTGGCATATCTACAGAATCAACCAAATTTCTTCAATTACCACCTTTTGTTTCCAACATTCCCATTTCTAATTTAACCGACACTTACTATTCAGAGAGTGTTGACTTCTTAGAATCGCCTAGAAAACATCACTTTAAAACTGTTATTGAATTACCTAATTCATGTCACAATAATGATCAGACTGGTCGAAATTCTCCTGTTCAGCCATTGTATACCGCAACACCATTGACAGATTTGATAAATTCTCAGCAAATTCATGTAAGAACTTTAGATATTGAAACAGTTTCTCATTCTAGTCATTCACCTGAGCAATCAAAGCCAAAAAAACAAGGTAGGAGGAATCAGATTCCACTGGTCAAAGTTTGTCCAGGTAAACGAAGTAAAAATACTGGAAAGAGACAATTTCCTAACACAAGTATAAAGAAAACAGTTCTTGAAGTAATGAATAAGGACACAAGTGTAAATTTGAATTGTGGCTCTATTGGCTTGACAGCGACAAATTCTTCAAAACCAGAAAATATTACTAAATCTTTAGGTCTTTCAAGTGTTATGGATGGGAACATTTCAATAATTATAGGTGATAAAGTTATGGGAAAAAATGTCAACAAAGACACATCTATATATAGACCACTAAGTGAAACTGAAAGTGAAGGAAGTAACTCGGTAACATTTACAAATGAACAGCTGCAGAATGAGTCTGGTGATGACAGTGATTTCATTCCAGATGCAGCCGGAAATATTCATATGCAAAATGGTCAAATAAGAAGTATGAGGTCACCAAACTCTAAATCTTCTTTACTTGTACCTTCTAGCAATTGTGCAGCATTGCAAGATAATCCACAGCAGTTAATTGGGCTTCCAAAGATTAATGAGTTTGATTTAAGCGCAGAAAAATTCATTGTTTCACCATCTTGTCAAAAATTGATTGGACAGGTTGGTTTTCCTCCTCGACATGAAAAACATTTGGGACAACCATTGAACATACATCTTAGCAGAAGCAGGTCTTCAAATACAGGGAGTGAGCCATTAGTTGTTACACAAAGGCAAAACAATCCAAACAAGTCAGTAGAGAATGTGTCTGATCCTCAATCTGTCTCATCAATGCCAATGGTGTATGATATTCACCTCAACAGAGAAGACTCAAATGATACATGTTCATATGGAACTAAACAGAGAGTTAACTCGGATGAAAATATGGAACATGGAGCTAATCGTCAAGTAGAGAATATTAAAAATAATAATACAATTTATCAATCAATGAATATTGCAGGCAATTTTTCTCCACAAATAAATGAAAAGGGTGATAGCATGGGTTCAGGTTTAAAGAATAAATTTTCTGAAAATAATAGGACAAGGTCTCCCTATTCTACAGATAGTGAGGACATTGATGTAGAAGGAGACTGGGAAAATCCATGGACAAGTCAGTTTTCAAGTTTGTCTAATGACAGCAATAATGTCACATTGACAGAGAATTCAGTGCGAACAGAAAAAGATGTTAATGTAATACCACAGATGTCGTTGGAACATTCTGTTAATATGAATTCAACATCATCACATGTTTCTGGAAAAACTGAATCTACTTCTTATTTGCAAAATAAATTAATTATGACGCCACCTAAAAAGAGAGTCACTGCTTCTATGAAATGTGGAGATGGATTGTATTTTGTATCTACAAAAGGAAATGACACTGGGATTCAACCAAAGACATTAAATAAATCACATAATACTAGAAAAACTCCAAAAAAGAGTCAAGATATCTGTACGGAAATCAGACGTAGTCCAAGGATCAAGGCAACAACATTAAAATCTGCTAAAGCAACTCAGCAGTTAGAAAATGTCAAAAAGAATTTGACTGATTTTGGTGAAAAACAAAAGACGACATGTAATCTGTTAAAAGCTGGAAATAAGAGAAGAAGAGACGAACCAAATGATGATTCATCGGTAGGTTTTGTGTAAAGTACTAGCTAATTCATTGTTAACTTAATCATGTTAATTAAATCAGATAAGATATGTACAGCATAACAAAATTTACAGCTTGCAACTTGGGTATTTTATGCATTTAAGCATGTTAAGTAATATAATAATTATACTGAATTGCAAATCAGCATCAATTTTCTTTTAATGGGGGAATATTTTATTTTTTATATTAAGACATTTTTTGTGTTGCCTACTGTAAGCAGAGTTTTCTCAAACAAAGCAATAGTAAAATTTCAAAAGCTTACATTATTACACATTGCCACACTTTTAAGTGGGGAGGTATTATTTGATACCACTGGTGTATGTACATCCATTTGTCTGTCCTTCAAAGGTTCCAAATAATGACTTGTGAAGAAAATAACATACTTTCTTTTGACTTGGTCATGTTGGTTTGTATGCTTTTTGCAACAAATTTGGGCCACATTCACTTTTAAGTTCAGAGGTTCAAACATGTCAAATGGTACTGGAGTTATGCCCTTTGAAACTTTAAAATTTTGTTAATTTAATTCAAGATTGTACTTTCCTCAAACTTAGTATACATGTATATGGTATTGTTTAGAGCAAAACTTTGGTGGTCAAGTGTGAAGTCAAAGAGGTTCTGGAGTTGTGATCCTTGATTTGGGCTTTCAGACTATAGTGAAAAACACTACATACATGACATAATGTTCAAAATGTAAGATTCTGTTCTCCTAGAACAGTTTCTATTTTGGGTTCAAAGGATTGAGTGATCAGAGTTGATTCCCTTGAAAAAGTAAAAGATAAGAAGCAAAAACAAATTGGCAGGTTATTATGTAATGTGCCATTAGCTTTCTTTTTTGTCTTCATGATACTAGGATTAAGGTTTACAAATGGTTAATTTCCTGCATTTGTAACTGCAGTAACCATGAATGTCTGAATTTTCAAATGAAAAAATCTTTAAATTGTGAAACATTTACATTACTTTCAATTTTTTCCTTACATGGTAGGACAAAGATTCAAGACCAAGAGCAAAAAAGGTATTTAATACTGTTCGATCAAATGCTAGGCAGAAAGATTAGTGGAATGATTAAGGGCTATTCCATAAAAAAGGATGTACCAGGGTCGGAAGGCAGAAAATGAAAGTTCTTGTGGGTTCTTGTCAATTTTTGTATCTTATTGTTATACTCATATTTGTCCATTACCCTTGGTTGTAGGGGAAGTAGAAAATTGCCTCTTACCCATGTTACCCTGGTACCTGCATTTTAATGGAAAAGCCCAAATTTGATTTCAAACAAACTGTAAAATGCATTTGTAAATTATTGTCCAACAGAACAGTAACAAATACATGTATATGAGAATAAATAATGAAAACAATGGTTAACAGGAAATATCTACAATGTCTGAAAATTGCAATTACATGCTACAGTCTGTCGGGGAACACCACAGGAAAAACACCAATAAAACAAAAGACAAATGTTTATAACTCTCGACAGCAACACTTGGTACTGGCACTAGCAAAAAGCTAGTGGTAGGGTTAAACTGGTTTATGGGTACCTTATACTCCCTTTTCTCTGCCGTGATACATGAATAAGCAAGAAAAAAGCATATGTCACTCTGTGTTTTAAGCTTTGTAGAGATTTTACAAAACTTTTTAATATTAAGCCTTGCATTCTTTACTTATTGAGGTTTGTTGTATACATGGTATAGGGCTTTTAACAAAAGGTCACCCTGCATGAATCATCCAAGTTGGTAGTTGTAAGTGACCATAAATCTAGAAGTGCTATATTTTAGTTTAAGCCTGGTCAAGGTCAAATGCAGGCTTGCCTGTATTTTTGTAATGAAATATGTTTAAAAAAATATCATGTATATACAATACAAAAATGTAGGTAGAAACTAACAATGATGTACACATACTTTAACGTGCATGAATCTACATACCAAAGGAAAAAGTACTATATAACTACAACACTTTTTCAATGCTATATGCAGTCTTCTATATTGACATAAAATTTATGAAGGCTGCTATAATCACATTTTAGTTAGTCAGTTACATGTATGTATATTTACTCTAACTTTTCATCCTGAATTTGTAAAAGCTTCCTATAAATGATAATAATTACAAAATGTTGTTATTGTCTATTTACAGTGTAAGACACCAGTTGATTTAACCAATCTGAATGTGGATAAGTTTTTAACCAAATTATACAAGACTTGACCACAGAACACAGACTAGAAATGTAATGATAAAACTGTAGTGAGATATATGTGTGATGGTGATCGTTTTATAATTATCAGTACACAAGTACTATCATTAACCCTAATAAGTGTCAAACTTAAAAATAAGGAGGATGATTTTTAGAATCTTTACAAAAATTATTTGGATGTGTACTAGACTGTCTTGACAATACCTTAGTAATACTCCTGGTTACTTGTGTAAGAACAGATGCTTATTTCAAAGCGATTATTTAACTTGAAGAAAGAGTAATTATGTTGCAGGAAGCAGTTTTGCAAGTTTTTTGCAAAACCACTTATTAGGGAATAGTAACTTGTGAGAATGAGTATATGGGTATATATATAGCTTTTGTGCAATAGACACTTTTGAACAGTGTTAAATGTTTGTTTAAAACGGGCAACAAGTACTGAAATGAAAAATGGAAGTCCTTGTATAAAATGACTTTAGTCATCCTGAAATATTTGTCTGTTTCCCAAACTCTATTTAACAGACTTACAATCAAAAGATGCTTATCTTTTTTTTTTAGCTCACCTGGCTAGAGCCAGGGTGAGCTTTTGCCATCACTTTTCGTCCGTCGTCCGTCCGGCGTAAACTTTTCATTCAAAGGTCTTCTTCTCTGAAACTACTGGGCCAATTGAAACCAANAGTACTGAAATGAAAAATGGAAGTCCTTGTATAAAATGACTTTAGTCATCCTGAAATATTTGTCTGTTTCCCAAACTCTATTTAACAGACTTACAATCAAAAGATGGATATCTTTTTGTTTTTTGATATTTATAAAATCACAGTTAACTTTATTTAATCAAATAATGTTGAAATTGTTTCACATATCAATTTTTGTAATAATCCCTTTAGATGGTTATTTTTATGGTTTTCAAAATGTTAAAAAAAAATATTCATTTGCAGCAGTATTTATATAAATGTTTATTAATAGTGGACCAAAATAGATTTCACCCGGAATAGTGATGACTCTTATACAAAGAACTAACCAACATATTATTTTGTACAAGGACTTCATTTAATAGACATAGTTATTTTTGTGTATATTTGTTAAGTTTATTTATTTATTTATGATTATGATATTAGCAGTGACAATATCNTTGTTTTTCAGATCCGCGCTATATCCAAGATGGCCGCCAGCGGGGATCATAGTTTTAACATTGGACCCTATGGGAAAATACTTTCAAAGATCTTCTCCTTAGAAACTACTCAGCCAATTAAAGCCAAACTTGGCCACAATTATCCTTAGATGGTCCCTTACAAAAAAGTTGTTTTTCAGATCCGCAATTTATCCAAGATGGCCGCCAGCTGGGATCATAGTTTTAACATTGGACCCTATGGGAAAACACTTTCAAAGATCTTCTCCTCTGAAACTACTGAGACAATGGAAACCAAACTTGGCCACTATAGTCCTTAGATGGTCCCCTGCAAAAAAATGTTTTTCAGATCCGCGCTATATCCAAGATGGCCGCCAGCGGGGAACATAGTTTTAACATTGGACCCATGGAAAAAGACATTCAAAGATCTTCTCCTCTGAAACTACTGGGCCGATAGAAACCAAACTTGGCCACAATAGTCCTTGGATGGTCCCCTGCAAAAAAGTTGTTTTTCAGATCTGCGCTATATCCAAGATGGCCGCCAGCGGGGATCATAGTTTTAACATTGGACCCTATGGGAAAAGACATTCAAAGATCTTCCCCTCTGAAACTACTGAGCCAATTGAAACCAAACTTGGCCACAATAGTCCTTAGATGGTCCCCTGGAAAAAAGTTGTTTTTCAGATCTATGCTATATTCAAGATGGCCGCCAGCGGGGATCATAGTTTTAACATTGGACCCTATGCAGGGATGTGATACTTCCGCGGAATCGCGGATTTCCGCGGGTCCGATACTGACAGATTCCGTTATTATATGTATTTTTATACTTCCGCCAGGCTGATTTCCGGTTATTTCCGCGGGTCATCAAATGTATGAATCTCATCCCTGCCTATGGGAAAAGACATTCAAAGATCTTCTCCTCTGAAACTACTGGGCCAATTGAAAGCAAACTTGGCCACAATAGTCCTTAGATGGTCCCCTGCAAAAAAGTTGTTTTTCAGATACGCCCTATATCCAAGATGGCCGCCAGCGGGAATCATAGTTTTAACATTGGACCCTATGGAAAAAGACATTCAAAGATCTTCTCCTCTGAAACTGCTCAGCCAATTGAAACCAAACTTGGCCACAATAGTCCTTAGATGCTCCCTTGCAAAAAAGTTGTTTTTCAGATCCGTGCTATATCCAAGATGGCCGCCAGCGGGGATCATAGTTTTAACATTGGACCCTATGGGAAGAGACATTCAAAGATCTTCTCCTCTGAAACTACTGAGCCAATTGAAACCAAACTTGGCAACAATAGTCCTTAGATGGTCCCCTGCAAAAAAATTGTTTTTCAGATCCGTGCTATATCCAAGATGGCTGCCAGCGGGGATCATAGTTTTAGCATTGGACCCTATGGGAAAAAAACGTTGAAAGATCTTCTCCTCTGAAACTACTGGGCCAATTGAAACCAAACTTGGCCACAATAGTCCTTAGATGGTCCCCTGCAAAAAAGTTGTTTTTCAGATCCGCGCTATATCCAAGATAGCCACCAGCAGGGATCATAGTTTTAACATTTGACCCTATGGGAAAAGACATTCAAAGATCTTCTCCTCTGAAACTACTGGGCCAATTGGATCCAAACTTGGCGAAAAGAACTGCACCCAATCCAAAATAGCTGCTAGTGTGGAACATAGTTTAACTTATGGTAATATAACATCAATGTCTATTAACAAATTTGAAAACAATGTCCTTAAAGCATTTGAACTATTTTAACTGCATATGTCAGCCGTGGCCCAGGTTAGCGATACAGGCTCTTGAGAGCCTCTTGTTTGATATTTATAAAATCACAGTTAACTTTATTTAATCAAACAATGTTGAAATTGTTTCACATATCAATTTTTGTAATAAACCCTTTAGATGGTTATTTTTATGGTTTTCAAAATGTTAAAAAAAAAATATTCATTTGCAGCAGTATTTATATAAATGTTTATTAATAGTGGACCAAAATAGATTTCACCTGGAATAGTGATGACTCTTATACAAAGAACTAACCAGCATATTATTTTGTACAAGGACTTCATTTAATAGACATAGTTATTTTTGTGTATATTTGTTAAGTTTATTTATTTATTTATGATTATGATATTAGCAGTGACAATATCTTACATTGAATGTAATTTTCACGGTGTAGCATAGAGGGTAGTGTATATTTTAGTGGAATGACATACATTTTTAACAGTATTTCTGTGCTCTTTTTACCATACTGGGTTTTAAATATACATGTACATGTAATTGTATATTCTGACTTGGTTTAAAATACCTCTACATATATATTCTGACTTCGAAAGTTTGAAACTTTTTATTTCACTGAACTTAAGGGGTAGACCTGGGGAAGCCTAAAATTTTCCACTCGTTTAATTTTCTTAATATTTTCAGTATTAAAACTACACATGTTCAAGTCGACATTCAGCAATTTTCAACAATTTTTACCTTCCTGTTTTATGTCTTGTGGTCATCAAAGATATCCCATTTCCTCATGTTATTTGGTCAGTTCAGGACTTGATTATGGTGTATAAAATAGGCTCTTATTAAATTTGTATTTGATTTAACATTATTTCAAATGCAAAATTCTGTAGTTTAGACATGTATGAATAATTATAGTAAATTTAACTAGTTTTAACTTAAATACATGGGTGTTCTGAATAGTAGAGGCTGAAATTTTTACTCTATTTTGATCACTATTAAACACTTCTTGTAAAAAATTCTGTCGTTTAATTTTCACCAAAAACTGAGAATAGAAAGAGAACTAGTATTATGTAAGATATATTAAAATTTTAGAAAATTCTACCATCCCATTTTTTCTTGATTTAGAATAAGGTGGGTAAAAATCAATAAAATTGCTGAATCTGTGTTATAAATTACCTCCCTTGGAAGAAATCTGACTTTTACTTTAGACAGCATTGCAAAAATATAGAGTAAAATGCACTCATTTTAAATAACTGGATGTTGGATATTTGTTTTCATGACAAAAATAATATTTCTTTGCTGTGTGGAAACAATTTTTGCAATTTTAAAATTTTGATAATACCTATTGTAATGATTCTATTTATTTGCGTAAGTAATAAAAAAGCAAAAAATAGAGTTATCTCCTCCTACCCCAGGTCTACCCCTTTTTGATTGTCTCCCTGTACCAAATTAGTTATATATGGTTAAAGTGAAGATGATTACAGAAGGGGTATATTTGTATGATAATTAAATAGATCATATCTAAGCTCTGGATCAGGATTTATCAATAATTTGTATGAGTTTTCCTTTGATCTACAGGACTCATATTCTCAGTATCACCCAACTTGACACCATCACAAAATTATCAGGTCACTGTGAAGTAGTCATGTGTGGGTTGTTATGCTGACATCATGTTTTGGCGCTATCTTTGTGTTCATACACGTAATGAGTTGAATGAAGAATGCATATAAATTATGGCAATAAACAATAGATTAATTGTACTTAAATAGAAATTTCAGCTTATTTCTATTTATTATGAAGTTTTATTTATCATTTTGTGAATTATCGATAAAAGAAATATAGGACATTTTGTTTTTGATACAGACTTTATCACGGTGTAACACATCAAGCTCGCCCCAACAAGCTCACTTGATACTGGCCGTGATGGTCCGTAGCAAAAACAAAATGTCCTATATTCCATATTTACACGACCACTGCCAACATGTCACAGTATATGAAATATCACACAATAAAGGCTTAAACGTCATGAAATTATGCTTTTGAAGTACATTCTTGGTGAAATGGGATGGACGAGTTTGTGATATAGGGAGGACAAACAGCAATTGATGAATCTAAATACAAGAACTCGGATATAGTCTATTATTTTTCACTTAACCACATACAGCCATACTTGATACAGGGAGACCATCCAATATAAAAGTGAGGTCTCTTAGAGAAAAAGGTACATTTTAGTGCTGGAAATTGTACCCAAATAAATCAAAATACATGTATTACAATGTCAAAAAAATTTTTATGCTCCTCCTACAAAAGTAGCAGGGCATATAGTGATTGGGTTTGTTGTCTGTCTATCCTAAGTAAATTACAGGTTTAAATTTCTTTTCTATTAAAGAAGAATGTTTTTTTTTATCATTAAACTTGATATAAATACACATTATGGGATAATTTAACAAATATTATGATAAAAATCTATCAATGCAATCAATGTATGCTTTACTGATCACGAAATTTAGCATTGTTCAAAACAGATGCTAAGTAGGGCACAGTGTCCATTAGCCTCATTTTCTTGTTATAAATATTATACATGTATGATTTCAGAAACATATTCAGTAAGTCCAATAAAGAATGGAGAACACATTATGTGCTTCGTTAATTCATGTACACATTTATCAATAATACATTAATATCAGTACTACAAGCTGACTTCTACCTGTATTTCATTTTATGACTGCATAGATGCCAACCCTTACGGATTCTCCGTAATTTTTACGGATTTGGGGTCAAAATTACGCTCATTTGTTCTATCGTTACGGATTTTCAATCGCCGCTGTTCAAGTTTGTAAAACGCGGATTTCTTTCATTGCCATTCCATACTGCTTTTCTAAATTACAAAACAGATATTGCTTTCGGGTTAATTGAACCTTTTTTGTGTGGTTTAGTAGACTTGTCTATCTCAGAAAAGTTGATAATTGCCAACCTCCTTGCCATGCAGTCTTGTAGGCCGTCTGCCACAAAAAAGTAAACGAAAGGCTTATGTTTCCGTGCAGAATATACCATAGAATGGTATTGAATATTTAAATCGTCCCGAGTGGAAAGTCGAATTCAAATTATTATTTCGAACACGGCAGTATGAATGTTTAGATAAACATTTGAAGGGTGTATAGTTTTCACTATACCAGTTTGTCATCTGTCTTTGACTTGTAGGGCTGCACACCACAGACAGTAGAACATAACAGAATATTCTATAGGTCACAACAAATCAATAATGCATGATTTTTGAAAACATTACATCGTGTGCAATATTTCAAGATATTCTGCACATCATTTTGCAACCACTCAGTGATATAAATTCAATAAATAGAAATATTTTTGATGATTACTAAAAGAAGACCAAAATTACTGAAAATTTAGTTGATGCTTACTGATTGAGGCCTAAAAGGGTTGGCATCTATGTGACTGTCAAGGTGTGTTAATAAGTAGGATCATTCTTGTCATCAGACATACCTACATTCTTATTCATTTCAGTATTAAAATGTTACACCTTTCTAAACCAGTTTATAATAGTTAGATCTAGAGTGGTATTTCTGTACTTGTCACCTGTATTGTAATGATTGACCTTAATATCATGGTTCATGACTTTCTATCTTTGTAATCTTGTTTGTTTCTCAGCAGCACTAGGTGTTAAAGCTATGTATGTACAATAGTCTGACTTTACCTTTTCCTCAATCTCCTGGTTTTCTGACTCTGTGATAAAGTCCTACAAAAGAAGTTTTTTACTATTTTATTACATTTATTTATTTCTTTGCCTTAATAATGATATAAAGTCAAAGGGAAAAGTTTTATTTTCTCAAACCTATGTTAGGGTCATCATGTATTGACCACCATATCCATATCCAGACAAGACATTTTTTTATCTCAACATGTTCTTTTTGTATAGGTATTATTTAAAAACATTTTCAAAAACATTTTATATTTTAAATTAATTTTATTTTGTAATTTCAAATGCCTGCCAGTTATTATGCAATAAAATCACCAAAAAAAGCAAGAAGCATTTTCCGCTAAAATTTTGAAGTCAGTTTAAAAAATCTGCACATGGATAAAAGATTTTTTTTTTTGGACAATCATTTAAATTATATTACATTTTAATTGACAGTCATCCTTCTTTAGTCTGCAGTAGTAAAATATATACCAGTTTTAACTGTTTATCTGAGATAAAAATACAAATTATGCCTTTAAAGATTAACCTTTCAGTTTATTCAGTAGATTTCTCTTGAGGAAAATCTCAGTAACATATCGGAATTAATGAAGTGTTAGTTAGTATTTATGTATTGAAACATCAAGCATAAAAAGACAATAAATGGTAAATCTTTTACAAAAATGAAAGTGATTTTCTTGGTATATAACGACTGCATATACATGTACTATGACATTAGATTAGTAGTTTTGCATGCATGGATTTGTCAAAGAAGTCTCTTTTGGTATGGATCTGTTTCTAGGTTACATTCATTTAAGTTGGCAGACATGGATATGGCTAAATAATATTCCATTCATTTAATTTTTTGTATTTTTACGCAATTAATACATAATAATACATATGGTGTACTTGTGCATGAGATAATATCATGTGTGCACCTTGTTCAATTATTATTTATTTATGTTATTTCTAAAACCTAAGGTTTAACTCCCTCCATCGAAGTTGTGTCCTTAGCTATATTTGATATTACTGATTATTCTGATTTCATTTGGTTTTATGCATTTTATACATTTTTTTTATGTCCGTCAAAAGATGGACGTATTATGGTATACCCTCCGTCAGTTAACTTTTTTGATTCCGGAGATTTATTCTGCAACCGCTTGACATATTGATTTCATATTTGGTAAATGAGTATATCTATTTGAGATACAGATCAAGTTCGAATTTGGCTCCAGTCGGTTGATTTTGTACAGAGTTATTGCCCTTGGACTTCGTAAAATTTTGAAAATATTAGGTTTACGGAGTTTCTTACTGTAACTGCTTGACATATTGATTTCATATTTGGTATATGAGTATATCTAGGTGAAATACAGATCAAGATGAAATTTGGTTCTGGTCCGTTGATTTTGTACAGAGTTATTGCCCTTGGACTTCGT
>MJUU01029580.1:81969-93485 GCA_002080025.1 Modiolus philippinarum | reverse complement strand
TGGTATACCCTCCGTCAGTTAACTTTTTGGATCCTGGAGATTTATTCTGCAACCGCTTGACATATTGATTTCATATTTGGTAAATGAGTATATCTATTTGAGATACAGATCAAGTTCGAATTTGGCTCCAGTCGGTTGATTTTGTACAGAGTTATGGCCCTTGGACTTGGTGAAATTTTGAAAAATATAAGTTTACGGAGTTTTTTCTGTAACTGCTTGACATATTGATTTCATATTTGATATATGAGTGTATCTAGGTGAAATACAGATCAAGATTAAATTTGGTTCTGGTCGGTTGATTTTGTACAGAGTTATTGCCCTTGGACTTCGTAAAATTTTGAAAATATAGGTTTACGGAGTTTCTTACTGTAACTGCTTGACATATTGATTTCATATTTGGTATATGAGTATATCTAGGTGAAATACAGATCAAGATGAAATTTGTTTCTGGTCGGTTGATTTTGTACAGAGTTATAGCCCTTGGACTTCGTGAAATTTTGAAAAATTTAAGTTTCCGGAGTTTTTTCTGTAACTGCTTGACATATTGATTTCATATTTTGCATATGAGTATATCTAGGTGAAATACAGATCAAGATGAAATTTGGTTCTGGTCGGTTGATTTTGTACAGAGTTATTGCCCTTGGACTTCGTCAAATTTTGAAAATATAGGTTTCCGGAGTTTCTTACTGTAACTGCTTGACATATTGATTTCATATTTAGTATGTGAGTATATTTAGGTGAGATACAGATCAAGTTAGAATTTGGTTCCGGTCAGTTTATTTCGTACAGAGTTATGGCCCTTGGACTTGGTGAAAAGTAATTTGATTAATTAAATTGATATTTGTTAATTGCTACATCTTGGTAAGGCACATATTCTGTTTGATTTTTGTTTCAACCAAAATTTTGTTGTGGTCCAACAATGCCATAAAGTCCGAGTTGACAGTGGACGGGCGTATCATGCGTCTTGGCGCAGCAGTTTATTGAAATTATGGATTTCCTATGTTTGGGTTCTAGTGCTACTGATAAGGAATTAATTTCCGAAATGGCCATACAACTCATTAAAATTATTGCAGTTGCAGATAACAAATGTGTTATGGTCTCATGTTCATTTACTCCATATCCTTTCATAAAATAAATGTTCATACATACTTCAAGCAATGTTTGAATATTTTTACCATTTAGTTTTCTGTTTATTGTACCTCACAGATAGCCTGTTCCTTAATATTATTTGATCTGTTCATAAAGCTATTTTGGTTTAGAGGATTCAAAGGAAGCTCTGATTTAAGTTGTATTTGATATACAATTATATTAAAAACAATTTTTTGTAGTATATAAAAGTTAACGGACGGACGCCGAGTGATGGCAAAAGCTCACATGGCCTTTGGCCAGGTGAGCTAATAATAGGTTCATGTGCTTGATTTTGGGATACAAACACAAAATAAATGTATTTTACATTTTATGATATGGAAAAAGACAGAGGAGTCTGCATATGTCAAAAATCAATTGTGGACATTTTTGGGTGTCAAACAGAACTCCTGCCGTCAGTCAAATTTCCAAGACTGTCTTGCGTTATTTTAACACTAAATTTATTTGCTCTCTTCAATTTTCCATTTTATCTCTCCCATGGCAGCCATATTGATACAAATATGAATGTTCCTGGCATTAGCGAGGAATAACACGAGAACATACTCTTATTCGACACTCGGAACAATAAAAATTCCTTGTCCAAAGATGGCCATAATCTTTGAATTGATCTACTTGTCATACACATCTAACTTTCAGGAATTTGTTGAAAGCAATCAAGTTAAACACGGTTTTGTATTGCTCTGAAAACAATATTCGTACATAAAACTTCATTCTACAAAATTAAGTAAAATTGTCTGACCTGCTCTATTATATTAAAATAAAACATATTTTCATTACCTTCATCATTTGCTTAACATATTTCCATTAATTTCATCATTTGAAAGAAAGTTGAGCAAATTACTGAAGTCTTGTACAAGTTGTAAGTGATTTTTGCGCTAATTTTGTACAAATTATAATTTGTACAAGCTAATTTTGTACAAATTATAATTTGTACAAACTGAAAATACAAATTATAATTTGTACAAAATTTTTGTACAAATTAAAATTTGTACAAAATTACAACTTGTACAACATATACAAGTAAGAAAGTATGCATGAAATATCATCACAAATTTAAACAGTCAGAATTGTGTAGGTGCTCTGAACAGTAAAAGTTGAAATTTTACTGAAATTTGTTTGGAATTTAGCATTGTTGCCAAAAAATATAGTTATTTAAATATCACCAAAAGAGACAAAGTAGCTATTCATTGTATCGTAAATTCCATCATATCATGGTTTTTACGTTCATTCACAAAACCAAAAATTTTTAACTGACATCAACATTTCTATGTAGCTATGTACCATGATGTTATGATCTAATATGATCTGGTATAAATAAGATATACACGTATCTAAATTTTATGAAATTCCACTGCTTCATTTTCTTAATTAAGAGTTGAATGTTTTAAAATAATGAAATACTGAATTTAATGCTATAAACTATCTCCCTTTGCACAAAAAAACTCAGGTTTTCATATTGAGTTTATGCACAAATTTTGCAAAGTTATATTCATGAGAATGAATATTCATACCTTATGCTAATGAAGAAGTTGGCCTTTTTGTTCACCAGTTGTTTTATACAGGAAATCTGTTTTAAAAGATTTATTAATCAGAACTTCTAATATCATGTAGATGTAATTAACTTTCAATGTGCAGGCTGTATTGACTGGTGTTGTCTTTAGGGAAAAGATAGATTTTTTTCAGTTTATATTGTTCCATGTTTATTTATTTTTAGTGCATGTTACAGATTCATAAGATGAATATAATTTGCCATTTTTGTCTGAAAGTTGTAGATTCATAAGATAAGTATAATTTGCAACAACATTTATATTTTTATGGAAAGTAAATGATAAGGAAGATACAATAGATTAATATCAAACTGGTGTTTTAGTTTTTCTCTTGTTATACCCAGACAAACAAAGTTTGGGGTATATAGGTTTATTCTTGATGTTCATCTGTCTGTTCTTCTTCCAGACTTACTAAAGGGTACCTGCGTAGTGTAATAAACTCTGCCAGTCTCAAACTTAACAGGACAGTTTTATATACCATTGAAAATATGCACCTCATATAATCATGATAATGTCAAATTACATTTTAACCCTTGTCCTGCTGCACCCAGACTGGTCTCAAATGAAGACCTAGTTCAGTTGAGCACCTCTTACAGTTCCTAAAACATATTACATGCTTATTACACCCCACCACACACAGAAGGGAGGTGCTATGTGATACCCTCAGTCATGTGTTGGTCCATCCATCCCCTGATGGTTTCCAGCTAATAACTTGTAGATGAATGAACATACTAATGTAAGTTGTACCACCAAAATCAGGACAAGATATATTTAGGGTCCAGAGGTCCAAAAGGTTCTGGAGTTATGCCTCTTAACTTTGAAATTTGCCAATTTTGGGGTTGGACTGATAACTTGTGAACAAAATAACATACTGCCTTCAAATGTGTATGTAGCTATAGGTTGTTCACCTAAAAAATCAGGCCTAGTTTGATTTGGGGTCCAGAGGTAAAAGACGTTTGGGAGTTATGCCCCTTGAAATTGAATTTTTTTCGAACTTTGGGTGACCTACTGACAACTTGTAAATGATATAACATGCTACCTACAAACTTGATCACCGAAAAACTCACAATTTGTTACATTTTGGATGTGGTTGTCTAAGTGGTTCGGGAGTTATGTCCCTAGAAACTTAAAAAGTTTCAAAATTTTGGGTTTCCGACTATTAACTTGTGAACAAAGTAACATACTGTCTTCAAACTTGGTATGTAAAATGTAAGGCTAAGATTTATTACTGGTCGAGAGCTAGAAGTGGTTTTAGAGTTGTGCCCCTTGACAATTTTTTTGGGGGTATTGTATTGCGCCATTACTATTTTTATAGTAGTATCATACAAAATGACTATTTCCTATAATGTCAAATATCAATATAAAACAACCTTGCCATTGAATTGGAAAATTGCAGGCTGGGAATTTCAAAGTTTAAAAAAATGTATATTTTGGACAGGTTGGGTTTCATTTTTATACAACCGCAAAAAAATTGAGGTCTATATTGGTATGGAGCTGTTGTAGTCATCTGTCAATATTTTTGTTTTTGGTCAATAACTTTAGTTTTCAGTTGATCAATCCTTATGAAATTTTGACACAATGAATCTTGGCACAAAAGAAAGCTTGTGTTGGTTTTTGATTTTATTGCCCCTCCTGTTTTCAAAAAATGGGCCAAAAAGGAGCAAATTGGGTGTTTTCACATATTGGGCTGTAGAATTTTTATTCTTATGCCCCAATTACAAAAAGTCAGGGGCATATTGTTTTACCCTTGTCTGTCTGTCTGTTCGTTCGTTTGTCCATCCGTCCATACGAATGAAAAACACAACTATTCATGTTTTCTAGAAAGTTTTCAAACAAATTCGAACTCCTTCAAAGGAATGTAGCTTACAATATGAAGATGAGGACACATATATTTTTTTGAATATTCAAAATGGCCACGGTTGCCATGGAAACTGAAAAAAGGCGGGAAAATTCAAAGTGCCTCAAATTTGATGATACTTTACAAGAAGGATGTCTAGCACCCATAGAAATGATTTGGGTCTCAGACATTTTAAAATGGCTGCCGTTGCCATGGAAACTGGTAAAAAGGCGGGAAAATTCAAAATGCCTCAAAATGAATGAAACTTTACAGGAAGATTGCCTATCACCCATAGAATTGATTTTTCGGCTCAGAATTTCTCTTTTATTAGCTCACCTGGCCTTAAAGGCCATGTGAGATTTTGCCATCACTTTGCGTCCGTCGTCCTTCTGTCCATTGGTCGTCCGTCTGTCGTCTGTCAACAATTTCAAAAATCTTCTCCTCTGAAACTGCTAAGCCAATTGTAACCAAACTTGGTCTGAAGCATAACCAAGGTATGCAGTTTCAAAATTGTGTTCGATTAGTCCGAAGTCCAAACAACATGGCTGCTGTTACTAAAAATAGAACATAGGAGTAAATTTCTGTTTTTTGCAAATAACTGAAAAACCGTTAAAAGATATCAAAAATGTGACAGGGTAAAAGTGATCAACATAGCAAGATCTACCCACCCTGCAAAATTGAGGAAAATCCAAAAACCGGTCTTGAAGTTATTGCCCTTTTTCAATAAAATTTTCAAAATGTTTGCTTTTTTTATTTCAAAAAAGTGCAACAGATAGAGATCAAGTGTATATTGTAAAAAGGATCAGCATATCAAGATCTACAAACCCTGAAATTTGAAAGAAAATCCAAAACCTTTGTAAGAGTTATTGCCCTTTTTTCACAGAATTTTCAAAATTTTCATATTTTTCGTCTTTTAGTTCCAAAACTATAGAAGATGAAGGTTAAGTGTACATTGATAAAATGTTGTGTGGATTTCAAAACTGGTGTTTAAAATTGTTTGTTGACTGCCATTTTCAAAATTGCTGCCAAAAAAAGGTGGGAAAATTCAACATCGTTTGATTTCAAAGAAATTTGGTTTCCAAATAGATATTGATGTAGCAACTTCAAAACTGGTGTTGAATAGTGTTCGTTAACGGCCATTTTCAAAATGGCCGCCAAAAAAGGCAGGAAATTCAACATTGTCAGATTTCAATGAAATTTGGTTCCAAATAGGAATTGATGTTGCAACTTCAAACCGACGTTAAAAATTGTTTGTTGACCGCCATTTAAAAAATGACCGCCAAAAAAGGCGGGAAAAATCAACATTGTCCGATTTCAATGAAAGTTGGTTTCTAAATAGATATTGATGTTGCGACTTCAAAACTGGTGTTGAAAAGTGTTCGTTTACCGCCATTTTCAAAATGGCCACCAAAAAAGGCAGGAAAATTCAACATTGTCCGATTTCAATGAATTTTGGTTTCCAAATAGTTATTGATGTCACAACTTCAAAACTGATGTTAAAATTTGTTCGCTTACAGCCATTTTCAGAATGGCTGCCAAAAAAGGCGGGAAAATCCAACATTGTCTGATTTCAATGAAATTTGGTTTCCAGGTGGATATTGATATTGCGATTTCAAAACAGTTGATGAAAATTGTTCTTTTACTGCCATTTTCAAAATGGGCGCCATTAAAGGTGGGAAAATTCAACATTGTTTGATTTCAATGAAAATTGTTTGTTGAGCGCCATTTTCAAAATGGCCACAAAAAAAGTCGGGAAAATTTAACATAGTCTGATTTCAATGAAATTTGGTTTCCAAATAGATACTGATGTCGTAACTTAAAAAGTATGGTGTTGAAAATTGTTGTTGACTGCCATTTACAAAATGATGTCTCAACTTCAAAACTTGTGTTGAAAGTGGTCCTAAGCAAGAATGTTTTGTCAACCCCAACAAAGACATATAGTAAAACATGACAAGACTTAAAATGCAGTTCAAGATATTGGTGGTGTTTGAACTACCAAAGCTTGAGGTGACTGAAGCTCAACTGTATAACTTACAACATGTACAATGCTAGCATGATTGTGGCAACTGAAAGCCAGACGAGCGATACAGGCTCCTGGGAGCCTCTGGTATATTTTGGAAAAAGGGGAGGCATATCATTGTGTCCATACTTGTACTGTGTCAAGGGTGAGCTTTTGCCATCACTTTGCGAAAACCGTTACAAATAACAAAAATCTCACAAAGGGAAAGATCTATCTGCCTTGAACAGAAAACCCATCTAGGAGTGTGTGTGTGTGATTTGTTTACCACAAATTCAGGCCAAGTTTAATTTTGGGGTTCAGAGGTCAAAGGGGTTCTGGAGTTATGCCCCTTGAAACTTACAAATTTTGCTGATTTTAGGGTTTCCGACTAATAACTTGTGAATGAATCAATATATGGTCTTCAAACTTGGTATGTAACTTATTTATCATAAAACTCGTCTGAGCTAGTTAGAACACAACTCATTCACAATGTACCTTAGATGGTCCCTTCAAAATGGATGTCCTTCAAGTCTGCATGTTATGAAACTGGCTATCAATTGCAAACATAGTTTGATATTGGAGCACCTTCAAAAATCTTCTCCTTAAAAACCATCTGGCCAGTTGGAAATAAACTTTGGCACAACACCTAATTCTCTTTAAAATTGTGTCCTGCAGATCCATCCCTTATCCAAGTTGGCAGGCTATTGGGTAAATAGTTTATTCTAGTTGGATCATAAAACATAAAGAAAGGTTTGTTTACATAGTTTGAAATAAAGGGCTACGCCGAGCGCAGCATGATGCGACCGCAGCAAGTTGACCACTGAAATTTGAACAAGTGTAAATTAAAATGAATGTGGACACAGTAATTTGATGGACCCAATAAGGACCTTGACACATTAATTTACTGGACACAAATTAGTGAAAATAAAAATTATCCCTGTTATTATCACTTATTGATTGGAAATGGTAAGAGCTAAGAAGAATCTGTTGACTACCAACTAAAACCTTACATCAAGAGAAATCCAAAGAAAAATAAAGATTTCACAAATTTTGAATATTGCAATTTAGCCACTTTGACCCCTTATTACTTGGAAACCGTAAAAGCCGCAAAATCTATTGCAATACTACGGAAAGCTTACAATGAGATCTCAAAGAAAAAAATCCCATCAAAATCTGATGAAAAATAAAGATTTCACATGCTTCTAAAAGTTGCAATTCTGGTCCCTTTAACCCTTTTAGCTTGGAACTGGTAAGAACTATGCCAAATCCCTCGAATACTAATGAAAGTTTACGATGAGAGGAATAAAAAAAAATCCCATTGAAATCGGATGAAAAATCAAAGTTTTAGGTTATCCACATATTTGCCATTTTGACCCCATTTAGCCCCTCATAGCTTAGAAAGGAAACAAGTTATCAAGAATCTATGGTGCAGCACAATGTCAATTTTTCATTATTAATCCATTGCAAAAAACTGCATCAAAATCGGAATAAAAATTTTAAAATAAAAATTTTGAACTTCGCCCTTTTTAGGCCGTCAATTTACTACATGAACGGCATATACCACGTGAAATCCATTACCATACATCTGATTTGAAATTTCCTTAGGGCTACACTGAAAGAAACCCCATCAAAATGAGATTAAGAATAAAGATTCTACATTCAAATTTGTGAAAACACCAAATTTAACCCTTTTTGGCCCTTTTTTCTAAAACGGGCGGGGCCAGGAACTTGAAATTAAAACCCAGGCTTAACCTTGAGGCAAGAAACCTCATTCTAAAATTTGAAAATGATCCGTCCACTAGAACCAAAGTTATGCTGTCCACAGACACGAAAATACCTTATTTAACCTCTATTGGACCCTTTTTCTGAAACGGGTGGGGTCATGAATTAAAAAAAAACGGTTCTGGAGAATGTGCCAAGAAACATTATATTAAAATTTGATATGGATCCGTTCACTAGAACCAAAGTTATGCTGTCCACAGACACGAAAATACCCAATTTTACCTCTTTTTGGCCCCTTTTTCTAAAACGGGCGGGGCCACGAACCCCAAATTAATACCTGGGCTTAAGCTTGAGGCAAGAAACCTGATACTAAAATTTGAAAATGATCCTTTCACTAGAACTAAAGTTATGCAGTCCACAGACACGAAAATACCTAATTTTACCCCTTTTTGGCCTCTTTTTCTAAAACGGCCGGGGCCACAAACCCAAAATTAAAACCTGGGCTTAAGAATGTGCCAAGAAACATCATATTAAAATTTGATAACAATCAGTCCACTAGAACTAAAGTTATGCTGTCCACAGACGCCGACGCCAGCGCCATACCATAATACGACAGCAAAATTTTTGCGGTCGTATAAAAAGACCCTTTAACATAGAAGTTTATTTGACTTTATGTATTGGCCATGGTCCAGGTGAGCGATACATACTCTCGAGAGGCTCTTGTTTTATTTCTAATCCGATTTCGATGTTGTTTTTTTTTTAATGGATTCCTTATGAAAATAACTAATAGGTTTTTAAAAAGATTCCTTTCGGAATTATAAGGGGCCAAAATTGCAAATATGCAGATTACTTAAAAATTTCATCGGATTTCGATGGGATTTTTTTTCTTTAGGTACCTTTTATTGTAAGCTTTCAGTAATATGTATCAAATTTTTCGTTACTCTTACTGTTTCCGAACTATAAGGGGTCAAAGGGGCCAAAATAGCAATTTTTCAAAATATGTAAAATCTTTATTTTTCATTGGATTTTGATGCGATTTTTTCTTAGGAATTCCTTTTGTTGTAAGCTTTTGGTAGTATGTCAACAGATTTTGCGTAAGCCCTTAACTGTGTCCACATTCTTTTTTAAATTAAACTTGTTTAAATTACAATGGTCGACGTGTTGCAGTTGTATCATGCTGCACACGGCGTAGCCCTTTATTTGGCAACAAGAATGCAACATCATCCTCTTAAAACTCTTGATTGTAATCATGCATCTGTGTCATATCCATCACAAAATGAAAGTGATTGTCCCTCATGTGCATTCATCATCTTTACGTCCGATATAGAAGTGCAAAACATTGACAAAAAAGCCTATTTTGATACATAAGAATATAAAACTTTTATCAAGAACACCTTTATGCCTAAATATTCATCCTAAATTACAAATGAGGTGCACCATCTTCAGAAAATGTTTTAAATTTGTGATATAGCATCATCAACTATAGTGAGCCACAAAATAGCAGCTGAAAAAGCAAGAAAATAGCACTTTAATCAGTGGTGACCAATATTCTGGCTCATTGGCCACCCATCCCCGGCCTCTCGCCCCACCAAGCCCTTCTATAACAAGGAATTTGCATCATCAGCATCAGCTGCTGCATTTGCATATATTTTTCATAATTTAAAAATAATGAAAACAGCTGGTATTCAGCACGACAAGGGTAATTTTTAGGTGGTCAGACGCCAATGTTTTCCACGTTTTGATGCTTTTTCATCATTTTTCTCATAGAAATGGAGAGAGGTGCTATGTAGAGCAAAACTGCAGGCCTTTTCACAAAAAATCTTACGACAAATTTTAATCGTAAGTCAATATGAAATGTTAAGGACCTACGACTAATTTTTATCGTAAGATTTTTTGTGAAAAGGGCTGCAGGAGTTTGAAGCCGGTTTTATTTACCAGATTTTAATATATACATTTAAAATTTCTCTTATATCAGTTCTATAATTTTGTTCTGGATTTTAGTGATTTGGTTGAATTTGGTCATTTTTCAACAATATTTAGTCAAGAGGGTATCCAACTCGTGTTACAGCTGTTACTTGCTAAAATAAAGATGACTTGAACATGATCCTGTAGGGGGTATTTATGGTCCTTTGAAGGACAGTTCTAATTTGTACAATAAAAAGAGAATGATTAATAAACGATTTTTGCAAGCACTCAAATTAACAGGGACAGAGATGTATGCGTGCCGAGTAAGTGACTGCGACTGTGGCATAAAGTGAAATAATTCCAATTGCTAATGCAACGTCCAATTTCATTGGTCAGCGTCATGAACAACAAAAAAGTTATTTCTCGATCAACTTTTCTTGCCCATTAATACACTACGACGTGCAGTGTATGGTGACGTAAAAATCAGTGACAACATTGTTCAAAGTTCAAAGGATTGGAATTATAAGAAATAAAAGTAATTTTGGAGGAGTTTATGGATGTGTAAACGCGGCCTTTCACTCACAAACTCTACATAAAGTCCTTCGGACTTTATTTAGTTTGTGAGTGAGTCGGCTTTTATTCCTATAATATTTTTTACAACTCTTGAACATAGGAACATACAGTATAAAGGGTATGGAAAGTTCAAGAGATCACTTCCCTTCACCACGTACACAATGTTACTCCGAGAACATCTGTAGGGGTTTAAATGTATACTTTTGTCATCAATTTGTACTTTTAAACGAGGTCGTCTGTATCTATCCACCATCTAATAAATTTAATGCTGTAGGAATCTACAAGAAATAATAAAAGGAGACAACTAAAGGGGAGTGACAACTAATAACAATGCATGTAGAAAGCAATGGCGAATCCAGGGAGTAGAATTTTATGTTTCTATAAAGTAATCAAAAAACCTTTCAGAATGTGTTGCATCACCGTAGAGATAACTTCTAAACACGAAATGACTTGAATGTTCAATAGCAGAACCGCAGGTTAATGAAGTTTTCCATACAGCCAAGTTTCGCTAACAGACGGTGCACTTTTTTTTCTTATAAAATATATTTTTTTTTTTTTCTCATTTGAAAGTTAACTTATATAATGTGTATTCACTGGTTGTTACCTTAAAGTAGGGAGCCTATAACTTTGAAATTATGAAAAGGATTGGACGCCAATTTACGATCTACTTCATATATATTAGTATTTCATTGTCGAATCAGGAGAGGAGGGGGTTTCCGATGGTTGCAACTCCCTTTTCGGAACTGTTTTAATTTCGTTCACCTATAGCCAAATACTGACACCCCCC
>MJUU01029580.1:71335-81935 GCA_002080025.1 Modiolus philippinarum | reverse complement strand
CAAAACAAAACAAAACGATCCACGAAAATCGACTGAATTCCCCCGTTTGAGGAGCATTATTTTGAACCACCCTTTTTCCAAAGCTTGATCCTTCGGTTTTAACAAACATCCTAAAAAATAAAAAAAGACCACCTTCTAGTTAATCTTTTACTTTGTGAATGCATTAAATTCTAAACATGCTATAAACACTACTAGTATATCATAACAAATTCAATTCAAATATATTTTTATACTTTTAGATAAAAGATTAAGCAAACAAACTTTGATTACATGATTTTGACAATTTTTGAAGGTTTTTGTTAAAACCCAATAACTGGAATTAGAGATGCAAGCATTCTACACTTGCAAAAAATGAAAATATAAAAAATCGGTTTTGGTTCTCACTGTATCTTTCCAAGTGCATGCTGTACAGATCAAATTGAAGGTGAAACTCATTTTTTGTGTAGTTTGTCCTAAATTCAAGGATGAGATTTGTTTTATTTTATCTTGTTGGAATAAAATATCAGAATTTTCTAACACTCTCAAATCAATTAAAATAAATATTTTTTCTTGGTAATGAAGATCATGGGGTTATGCCAGCCACTGCTAAATTCATATTGGAAAATAATGACTTAGAATTTTTTTTATTGCTTCCTTATGACTCTATCTTATTATGTATTGTAAATCATGTTCTTCTCTTGTATATNATACTTTGATTACATGAATTTCGACAGATTTTGACAATTTTTGAAGGTTTTTGTTAAAATCCAATTACTGGAATTAGAGATGCAAGCATTCTACACTTGCAAAAAATGAAAATATAAAAAAATCGGTTTTGGTTCTCAGTGTATCTTTCCAAGTGCATGCTGTACAGATCAAATTGAAGGTGAAACTCATTTTTGTGTAGTTTGTCCTAAATTCAAGGATGAGATTTGTTTTATTTTATCTATCAGAATTTTCTAACACTCTCAAATCAATTAAAATAAATATTTTTTCTTGGTAATGAAGATCATGGGGTTATGCCAGCCACTGCTAAATTCATATTGGAAAATAATGACTTAGAATTTTTTTTATTGCTTCCTTATGTTCAACTCTGGTTTATATAACTAATAAAAACAACATGGCTCTATCTTATTATGTATTGTAAATCATGTTCTTCTCTTGTATATGTTACTCTCATAGCTCCTTGTGGGCTCCTGATTTGGAAATAAAGATATGTTATGTTATGTATTGTTATAAAATGGCTTAAATGGACACAAAAGGTTATTTACAGCCATGTCCGCTGCTAATATGTCAGAAAACGTAGAAGTGTGATACTTTATTTTAATTCCAGGCCGGGAAGTAAACGTATCAGAGACCATTTTACACGATTTCTGTCAATATCTTTTTTAATATGACCGAACATAAAAACAAAGTTCACGACTATAAAGGCCATACTTCTTTGAAATCCTATGTACAATAAATGAAAAAAATGTGTCAATTCCATCTAAGAATATAACGTATAAACTATATACCCGAGGCAAGTTAAGCCCCTTATAGGATTCGTATAGTCAGGGATAATCTAATATTTAGAAAAAAGGGACAATAGCAGCCGAAATCCCCTCGGCGAGATCAATCTACCTGAAAAGACACGTGACAAAAAAGACTTAAAAGTACATATTTTTGACAATTGTATACATTGTAATCGCGGCGGGCGTCTATGGAGTTACAGCGTGTACGTTGTGAAGGACGTTGATCTCTTGAACTTTCCATACCCTTCTTACTCTAGTAGTAATTGGTATGCATTGAACCCTTTTTAGTGGACACAAAATCATGTAACCTTGACCTATACAATTTACAATGTAGTGCCTGTGATTAGGCCTGTTTCTCAACTACTAGTGGTAGGTGAATGATTTTTTAATATAAAGATTTGTTCACGTATTAGTTTATGACAGTCTGTCATATGGCTTTTGACCTTTACTTCAAGTTCATTGTCCAGTTACAATGGCGAGTTCATGACACTCTGCTAGTATATGGTTCTGACCTTGACCTCACTTTCATCTACAGGGATTACCCTGGGTTTTCATGATAATGGGCCAAAATCCCTCATCTTCAAAAGTAATGGGTCATGTGTGATACTAGCTCGCCAAACAGGCGCAAACAACAATTCTCAATGGGCCGCAATGGTGCTTCAAAGTTTTTTTTCTGGATTTACCACTTTCTCAATAAGTATCAAAAGAAGGGCAGGGATATATGGCTTTGGGGTAGTAGATGACTGTCTTCTGTATGGCTTTTAGTCTTGACCTCTATTCAATGGCCCAGTGAGCAAGGTTTAGTTTTTCTTATTAGATCTCATTTTCAATTACTCGAGGTGCATAGCAATGATATTACTGTATGTTACTCCTGGGTAGTACCAAATTTTCTGCCATATTTCTTTTGACCTTGACATTAATTTTTTGGTCTTGTGAACATTCTGATTAGCTCAATTTAGCAGTGGTATTTGATATGTAGATTGAGTAGAACATGAACGTCTGTCATACAGCTTTTTACCTCAATTTCAATGCCGTGGTTTTGTGGCCTCATTATGGGTTTCTGATCAGGAACGGCAAGAGGTAGGGCAATGATATTCAGTGTATATGGTGGTTGTGAGTTCAACCTACTAGTATACCTTTATTCCATGGTCTAGTGACATCGTTCACTCGTTTCTGAATTGATAAATTTCTTGCAAACAGTAAGTAAAGGCAAGAAAATATAGCATGTAGTAGATTCATACAAATATTGCTCCTATTGGCATTGAGCAAAATCGATATTTATGTCTAAGTTTTGATGTGTTTCCCGACAAAGAAGTATGGCCATTAAGCCATGAATTTTATTCCTTTGTTTTTGTCATTTTCATAATGTGCTCAAAGGTTGTAGAAATTCGTGTAAGGTGATCTCTGGTACTTTTACTTGTTAAGAATAAAAGTAATATATGCCCGGCAATTATATATGTTCTGAAGATATTGTTACTACATTGCCACTGAATCAATTGGAGACTAGTCGATAGTTCAGAATAATTCTTTTGTTCTTGGTTTCCTGTGAAAAAATGTGTTGGAGATATCCGATCTTTATCCACATTGGTGGCCAGTGCAGGATATTTATTGGGGAATTATATGCCAAATATATTTTAATCAGCTTCCCTTATGACTAAAACTGCTATATTCGAATAGGTATTCAGCTCCACGGAAGATTTGGGTCAAAATAGAAACAAACGTAAAGGGAATAAGACGGTTCTTAAAAAACATCTTGACACATGCATGATGCTTCATTTTTATCGCTTAAGTTACTATTTTTTTAACTATCAAGGATATAATTAACGCAGAACGTTTGTAGGTCAGTGTTGCTGTCCCGTTGTATCAATCCAGATCTCTCCCATTTTCGTTTTACGAATGTAGCCATTCCTATCCACAATCGCACTGTGATTCTTTGTAGAAGGAAAACATTCACTGATAAGTCTACCACTTTCTGAAAATATGCNCTAGTCGATAGTTCAGAATAATTCTTTTGTTCTTGGTTTCCTGTGAAAAAATGTGTTGGAGATATCCGATCTTTATCCACGTTGGTGGCCTGTGCAGGATATTTATTGGGGAATTATATGCCAAATATATTTTAATCAGCTTCCCTTATGACGAAAACTGGTATATTCGAATAGGTACTCAGCCCGAGTAGAGATGATCAGAATGCTTTCCGAATAGTTTCAAATGATAAACCCTGCCGAATGTTCCGTGTGCTATACAGTCACGGCCAAATGTAATAAAAGTACCTTCCATACACAATTTCTGTTCCAATGCAGTTTGGTTTAGTTTGCAAATTCGATCGCCAGGTACCTTATCCCGATATGCACAACTTTTCTTCCATCTACAAAACGCCATAAAAATATTGTTACATGTTTGAAATTTACAGGTATAGCACTTTACACTGGAAACCTAAACTTTTACTGGGGCTCCACGGAAGATTTGGGTCAAAATAGAAACAAACGTAAAGGGAATTAAAAGGTCAATTGTTCAGAGAACAACTGAAAGGTCTTTCACCAGTTTTCACCATGATTACATATTTCGGTTTGATTTTGATGTCTATTTCGGTCAAAAATGTTATGTAAACAAAAGTTCTGACCTTTATTAGTCTTTTACTCAACGGTTGCTAAGGATTTTTTCGAAAAATAAGCTTATTGCTAAGGATATGAAAGTCACTTCCGGTTGGCAATGTCATTTATTTCTTCTTTACAACATTACAAAACTTTTTGCATATGGTTGCTATGGACTTTTATGGTTAATAACGTTGCTGCTAAGGAACTTGACCTTTGACCTTGACCACATTTTGGCGGCCATATTGAACTGAACATTTTATCTTCTTATAGTTTCTTTGTATCTTTAATAGTTTTTGAGATATTAGCAAAAAACCCTAAAATCGGACCTCGAAAAATGTTTTTTTGGGCCATAAGTCCAAACCAATGGTCCAAAAGTGTTGGACCCAATGAAATAAATGTAGATCTCAATGGTATTTACATTTCCTGTAATGTATTTAATCATCTATCTCTTTTCATTTTGGAGATTTTACCTAAAAAAGACCAAAATTTGCCTATGACCTTGACCTTTGACTTTGATGACCTTTGACGTTGGACTCAAATTGAAGGTCTCTTCTTACTGATCAATTTGATATGTAACTTGACTATTCTATCTGTAACGGTTTAAAAGTTATTCGCGAAAAACCGATTTACCGAAACGCGTCAAGGGCTATAACTCAAAAACGGTAAGTCGCAGAAGTTTTAAGTAAATGTATCAAATGTAGATCTCAATGAGAGGAATATTTTTCCAATATAATGTTTTCAGAATTTTTTTATCGTTTTCGAGATATTCCGAAATCAAAAATTTGAACGGTGGCCATTTTGAAAATGGTGGACAAAAAAATTTTTTTGACTCCAGATATATAATCAGGACCATGAAAGCTACCTGGAAACCAAATTTGGTGTAAATCCGATAACTTTGAGAAATCGTCAAATTTAGGGGTCAAAAACGCGTAACCGGGGTCGCGACCCCAAAAAATTTTTTTGGCATCACAAATCATCCTGAGGATGAATCGAACATTTCCCCCCATTCAGAATTTTGATATCGGTTACGGTTTATGAGGAGATCTGAACACAAGATAAACAGTGATTGGGGAGGTAACTCCGTTACTAAAAATAGATCGATATGTGGCCCTTCGGCTTTGAGGTCCCATTCCAAGACCGAATCACCACACCAAGTATCGAAGTGATATGTCGCGTAGTTTTTTGTCACTGAGGGTGGCGGAAATAATAATAATAATAATAATAATAATAATAATCAGAAGAATTACTATAAGGTCTTTCACTGTGGTGAAAGACCTTAATAAGACGGTTCTTAAAAAACATCTTGACACATGCACGATGCTTCATTTTTATCGCTTAAGTTAATTACTATTTTTTTAACTATCCAGGCTATAATTAACGCAGAACGTTTGTAGGTCAGTGTTGCTGTCCCGTTGTATCAATCCAGATCTCTCCCATTTTCGTTTTACGAATGTAGCCATTCCTATCCACAATCGCACTGTGATTCTTTGTAGAAGGAAAACATTCACTGATAAGTCTACCACTTTCTGAAAATATACTTATATACACAACCTTAAAATCCCTGTCAAAAGCAAGAAAATTTCCAGGTGCGATTCTAGTATAGCCATTTTTATTAGCATATTCATAATTGAACTCCACTGATCCACCACTACTTGGACCATTTCCTCCTATACGTGTTACATAACGTTGATCTCCACCACATTGTACAAAAATGTCTTCATCATAGGCATTGGCAACATGAGTGATGTGTGATCCCATCTCATCTATAAAACAGGAAATTTCAGTGTTTCTATGAATTTGTTAAGTTTTGTGTATTTACTGCTTTTTACATCTCCGGAGTAGTGTAAGGACCATGGAAACTTAAATAGTTTATATAATCTTGCCAAATGGACTAATATTAACTAATTCTACCCCGCCAAACAAAGTTGTTTGGGGGATATAAGTTTCAGTCTTTGTATCTTTCCGTCCGTCTGTCCGTTCACATATAAGGTACTACTTTTGTGTAATCAACTCCTCGTGCATGTTTTTACTGAGTGATCTGAAACTTTGTAGAATGTTTTTATGCATTTAACATGTACACTTCTTATTTTGGCTGAGTTTAATCATTTTGCCCAGATTTTGCAGATAGCTGAACTTAGTCATGTTTCGACAATATTCTATAGGCAAAGTACCCTGTTTGTGTAATCATCTCCTTTCGTAGTTTTTTTATACCTAGACATGAATCTTTTCAGGGGTTTCTATATGTTTAGAGATCTGAACTTTTCAGGGTGTTTTACATGTAATATGTGCACCTCCTATTTTGGTTGTATTATTAATTTTTCCAGATTTCACAGATAATTGAACTTGGTCATTTTTACATTGAACCTCCTATTATTGTAGCATTTTGTACCTTTTTCCTGATTTTAGGGCTACCTGAACTTTGCCGAGTTATTCACTGAGCATATTCAACTCCTATTTAGGTGTTACTAAAATTGATTCTGGGTTTCACAGCTCGGTAAATTTATTTGTCGATAGTATTGTATGGGCAGGGTGCTCATTTTTTTTGTAACCAACGCCTCCCATAGCCTATTAAACAAAAAGATCTGAAACTTTGCAGATATTTTTATATACATTGAACATGTGTACCTCCTAGTTGTATTTTCTCTGAATTTTACGGCTGGTTGAACTTGGTCATTTTGAGACAAACTCTATTTGCATGGTACCCAATCTGTGTAATTTACTCCTTTCACAACTGTAACCGAGATGTCCGAAACTCAGTTTGTAGAGTGCGTTTTTATGCAGTGAACATGTGCTCTTCTGATCTTGGTTGCACTGAAATGTTTTCCATTAAGGCTACAGTTAAACTTTGTTATTTTTCGACAATATTCTAAAGACAGGGTACCCATTTTATCATTCTCTCCTCCCATTGTTTTCAACCAAGATGTCTGAAACTATTAGATCTGTTTCTATAGTATATACACTGAACATATGCACCCCCTTTTGATTTCTATAATTTTTGTCAAGATTTTACAGATCACTGAACTTAACCATTTAGTCTTTTTTTTCTAAATAAAGAAATGTATGTTTATATGCAATGGCCACCAATTAACAGTATGAAAAAAACATGGTGTAGTAGGCCACACTTAAAAAGTTAGGTACACACAAATAGACAATAAAAAGTGTATACAAAAAAATAAATGGAAAGTAATTAAATATGATTTTTTTAAAATTATTGATAACTTTAGGTATACATTTCTATATTAGAAGAAACTTCGTCGTCTAAAACATGGACATTGATTGTAATAGTCACTAACCATCTATTTGACCATAGGCACAGATGGAAATTATATTCTTTATGGTACATGCTTTGAGGAATTTTGTTCAAGCAATTTTTTTTTTTTTTGAAACATCTGCATTCCAAATTTTCTGCGTTCCAAAGGATCCTGTCTTTTTATTTCATAATGATTTAGACCATACTCCAATAATATAGGGTCTCTACTTCTGTGTTACATTGTGATGAAACATAAAATATAATTGACTTTAATCGAAAAAAAATGTATATCTATACTGAAAGGGGGCAATTTTTCACTTGTACATATTTGGTGAGTTCAGTTTCTTCCTTTAATGTCGTTTATATGAAACGAAAGTATTCGTGTAACATGGAACATTTTTTATCTGTCCCACTTTTTGCTCTGGAAATTTATACAAGTCACTTACCAACTTATTCTGAAATACAAGACTTTTTAAAACTTAAAACAAAATACAACAATACAAGATGAAATACGGTGCTTTCTGTGATTTTACATACCTTTATTACATGGACTTGTTTATCAAATAAAATGTTTATATCAGTACACAGTTGTTATCAGTGGGCTGTCAAGTAATAAAGATATCTCGGTTTATTTTCGTTAAGGACTTCATATGAAAAGAAAGTCGATTCCGAAAATTAAACCCGATTTAGGTAGAGAGAGATGATATCTATTTCATATAAATAGATGCTTATCTCCAGTTTGGCGGGGGTGGGAATGGGCACTATCAAGAACCCCAAAAGCCATATGAAAGAAATATTGGAATCAGTATTATTTTCAAGCATGGACAGGTGTGGAATAGAGAGGAAAATAATAAAAAAAAAATGAATATATTGACACCCATTATGAATTATTAATGAAATAAAAAGCCAGGGATCAATTTTCTTCGTTACATTCTGCACAAGTCGATCTGATCGACTGCATGGATTTATGCATGGTCAAATATTCTGGTATAATTCGACAGGAATGCATATGTGAAATATGAAAGCCATATCACCAACCCTCAGTATTCAAATGTTTAAGTTCTATAGACAGATAACAACAAAAAGGAATGATACACTGCCAAATTTTCAGGGATAACTTCAGAACCTCTGTCACGTCTGCACTCAAAATACAACTTGGCATGAGCTCAGTAGAAAGCAACTCCAATGCTAAGGTTGAAGACATTATGGAATTTATTCATTAGTTTCTGGTAAAAAAGAAACAAGAGGCTCTCAAAGGCCTGTAAAACTCACCGGGATCACGACTGAGTTAGACGGTCAAAACAATTCCAATGTCAAAGGGTCTTTTTTTAATTATGTCAAAAAACGTTGTCGTTATATAGTCCAGATTTAAACTATGTTTCCCGCTGGCAGCCATTTTGGATGATGTGCAAATCTACTGGTCACGCTTTTTGAAGGGACCATCTAAAAACCATTGCATATAAGTTTGGTTCTAAATGGTCACATAGTTTAAGAGAAGTTCTTGGAATGTTTTCCTACAGGGTAATATAGGGTCCAATGTTACACTAAGTTCAACGCTGGCAGCCATCTTGGATGGGGTGTGGGCTTGCTGGACACAATGTTTAAAGGTGACAATCAAGGATTATTGTGGCCAAGTTATGTTCCAATTAGCTTTATACCTTCATAGAAGAAAATCTTTGTATGCTTCCTATAAGGTGCAAGTGGAGACCTTCACAGCTGTCTCGCCCCTCCCTGCTTGGCCACCAAAATAAAGTGACAAAATCAAACTGACCCAATAAAATAACTTGAGATGCTCAATAGACGGTGTAATTTGAGTCACTGGCAAAAGCCATATAGCTGCCATGTAACTTGTAAGTTACCCAGGCCAAACCAAATATTATTGCCCTACTGCTAATAGATACAGAGAAATTAGAAAGACTCATTAGGCCATGAAACTGGGGTCACGGGCAAAAACCATAAAGCAGACCGTCATGTACTACCAAGAACCAACCTACATACAAAATGTCAATGACCTACCACTCATAGATACCGAGAAACTTAACATGCTCACTAGAACATGATATTGAGGTCGCAGACAAAATACATATAGCAGACTGTCATGTACTGCATCAGACCAGCCCGCATACAAAATATCAGTGACCTACCAGAAACTGACTTAATCAGAAAACCTTAGCATGCTGACTAGACCATGAAATTGAAGTCACTGACAACCGCTGTCATATAATACCATGGAACAACTCACATACAAAATATCATTGACTTTAAATTTATAGTCACTGAGAATCTGAACTAATCACAAAAACTTGACATGCTCATTTTGAAATAGAGGTCAAGGACAAAAGCCATATGACAGACTGTCATGTACTTCCCAAGACCAACCCATCCACAAAATATCATTGATATACCACTTATAGTTACTAAGAATCTGACCTAATCACAACAAGTGTGGACCCAAATTGATGTCTCGCCCGTCCCTGCTTGATCGCAAAATTGATGTAACTCAAACTGCCTAAATCAGAAAACTTAACATGTACACTAGACTGTGAAATTAGATTTAACTGACAAAATCAATATAGCAGACTGTCACATATCACCGAAGACAAGAATTCCAAATATTAATGACCTACCACTGATAGATACTGAAAAACCAAACATGTTCACTAGACCATGAAAATGAAGTCAAGGGCTAAAGCCAAATAACAGGCTGTCATCTTCCATCTAAGACAAACCCATATGCCAAATATTATTGAACTTGCATTAACAGATACTAGGAAACTTAACATGATCACTGGACCATGAAATTGAGGTCACAGACAAAATACATATAGCAGACTGTCATGTACTATGCAAGACCAACATATAAACCAAATATCATTCACCCACCACTTATAGTTACTGAGAAAATGACCTAATCACAAAAACTTAACATGCTCACTAGACCGTGAAAATGAGGTCAAGGACAAAAGCCATATGACAGATTGTCATGAACTACCCAAGATCAACCTACATACCATATATCATTGACCTACCACTTATAGTTACTGAGAACTAAACTAAGGACAAAAAACTTAACATGTTCATTGGACCGTGAAATTGAAGTCACAGACAAAAGCCATATAGCAGACTCCCATGTACTACTTTAAACCAACCTATATACCAAATATCATTCACCTACCACTTATAGTTACTGAGAAAATGACCTAACCAGAAAAACTTAACATGCTCACTAAACCGTGAAATTGAGGTCAAGGACAAAAGCCATATGA
>MJUU01029580.1:58396-69801 GCA_002080025.1 Modiolus philippinarum | reverse complement strand
GGTGCTGTGGCCTCCCTCCCCCTTGGATCCCTCGCTTGTCTGAGTGCGACGACCACCCTAGTGCTCTCGCTGATCGCCAAGCGAATCATTAGGAAGAAGAAGAAGCATCGCGATACTCTCCGCTTGGCTAGATTTTATCAGTCACAGCTCCCGGGTGAAGATGGTGCGCCTGTCGTCTGCCTGAAAAATTATTACAATGAGAAGGATCAGTTGCGTCAACCTTCTGTCCCCATTAGTGAAGAATTGAATGTGCATGCGACGTAGGGAGGGTTCTTCCATTCGCGCCTCGCTCGGCTACGCCTCGCTCCCCGCTCATTCCCGAACCCTCCAGATCAAAGTGCTAAGTGACAAAAAAAAATATACCAATCCGTTTTGGATTGGGAAATTTTACGTTCTTACCCCTAGCCCTCTGGTATTTTTTTTTACTTCCTCACCAGATCGTAGGAGAGGTATTGTCGATTGGATTTCTTGCTCAGCTTGTATCCAGTGCTCCGAACGTAAGCTCCTTGCAAGGGACCCTTTTCTTTGTTAAGCGTGAGGCAGGCCCATACTCTGGTGATTTCACCTTCTCGATTTTTCAGAGTGAGAATCCTGCTTTTGCCGAATTTTCCTTCCACTTCTACCACCTTCAAGATCTTATAGATCACTCCAGTAGGTAAATCCTTACATGTGGTGGATTCCTGATTCTGATCCTTCATCTTTTCCTAGAAGGCATCTTCGCTGATAAAGTCATCATCTTGGGAGATTTCGACGAAAGACATAATTCTTGTATTATCATATGATCAATAGGAATGCCATTCGTTTGCATTTTACCCTCGAGGTAGGGATTTTTATGCAGGATTTTGCATGAGTGGGGCAGAACTCTCATTTTGGTACTACTCTCCCTCATGTAAAGCTCTGTTTTTTGGAGTATGTTAGACCTTTTAAACTGTTCTCTGTCAGCTTTTAAAATGTTTTTTCCTATGTCTGAAACAGATCTCAAGAATTGATAATTTATAAGTATTCTCCTTAGGGTTCTATGTTATACTAAGATCAGCAGTGGCGTCCATCTTGGATTTATGATCGACACTAAAATCCTACATTGTCTAATGGCAATCATTCTACCATACTTAGTTAATTATCAACTTGATGTATGAAACGTCTTTCAAGAAGCAACAGTTTACAATTTTTCCATAGGGTCCTTTGCTCAACTATGTTCTACGGTTGCAGCCATCTTGGATGAAATGCGAACCTTTAGAACATATGTAGAAATTGAAGTTCTCGATAAACTAAACACTTTTACTAGTCAAACTTAACATCTATCTGATATCGTTTTTTGAAATATAAGACAAAAATGATAAATTACGAAAAGTGGACAAAAGGGGCGATTTTCAAAATTATTTAAAAATTTCTAGGTCGGTAGATCTTGGTATGCTCTACATTTTTGCAATTAAAGTTGACTTTTATCTGTTTTAGGTTTTCTTATCAGAAATAAAAAATAAAATTATGAAAAATTTACGGAAAAGGGCAATAACTCCAAGACAAGTTATCAAACTTTCTTCATTATTGAAGGACAGGTAAATTTTGCCCATACGAACATGCTTATTTGTATCAGGTTTTTATATCTGTAACAGTTTTTGACTTATTTGCAATAAACAGTAATTTACCTCCTGTGTTTTATTGTAGAAAGCTACAATCATATTGTCTGGTCTTCCAACTAATCCAGCACTGCATACCCTGGTGAGGATTCATGTCAAAATTGCTTACATTTGACTCGGCAGTTTCAGAGATTTTTTAAACTGTTGACGGATGCAAACTGTTGATAAAAGCTTGCATGGCCTGCAGGTGAGCTAAAAAGGGAATAGTATGAGGTTTAGACACGATTGAAGTTTCTTTTTTGTGAAGGACGTATGCTTTTACCATTAAACTTTTTTATAAATACATATTATTAGTAAATTAATTTTGGAGTGTAAAAAATTCTATTGAAGCTTTAGATAAATTACTATCTATGAAAAAACCAGTATCATCTATTGACATTTATGATTTTTCTACTCCTTATACACCCCTTTCGCATAGTTTGATTAAATCAAAATTTGGACAACTTATATAAAATTGTCTTCCTAATTTCCAGGTCTTCAGTTCATTTGCTGAAACAAAAAGCATTGATTGTTCTTCAATATTACTTACATCAATGCTCCTGGACATTTGATGATATGGTTAAGGGGCTGAATCTCTTGCTAGACAACATTCATGTTCGTTTTGGCACCATTGCTTATCGCCAGGTCATTGGAATCCCCATGGGTACTAATTGTGCATCTTTCATTGCAGATCTTTTTCTGTTCTGTTACGAACGGAACTTCATGAAAAAAACTAATGTTTAATGTACATAACCTTACTCTCACAACAAGGTTACGAATTTCATAGATTATTAAACACTTTTGTTGTCGAAATGCGCATATGCAGATGATAAATTATCTTCAGTGTTATTTATTACCACTGGGCCGATACCACTGCTGGTGGACTGTTAGTCCCCGAGGATATTCACCAACCCAGTTGTCAGTACGTCGGTGCTGACCCGAAAACCGACTCAACTGAAACTTTTACAAAATTTGTTTAAATCTTAAGAGTATCTCCCTCATGTATAGCTCTGTCCTTAGCTGAATTTTGGCTTTTCTATTTAGATCCTTTTGGTTATTTGTTCTCTATCAGCTGTTACAAATTTCTGGTTAATGGATTTCCAAATGTTTTGGATTTGATCTGCACTGATGAGACAGAAGTTGTCGAAATGCGCATATGCAGAAGATAAATTAACAGTAACTTCGGTAGTTTGTTATTTTAGAAGTTTACAGAATATAATTAACATTTGATATGTAAGTATGGCGTGACTTGCTAACAGCTAATTACAAGTGGCATTTCTCATCCTCGATTTTATGGAAATGTTGTTAAAAATGTCAGAAACTGAAAATAAAATCCAGAAAAACTGGGAGGTAACTTACATTCTTAACGTAGATATTCTAAACAAATCCGTTGAACTGGCTTTGAATCCAATGACATATACTGGCCTCTCACTGATACTGTCGATGTCTACTGAAATACATGAAGCCTCCTGAACCAAACCCTAAGGGAAGCTTTGAGTTTGAGTTTTCTTCCGTATTGCAACAGTGTTTTACCAGGTTCCTTTAGCTAGCCGGCAGTTTAGCGGTGAGCACTCTTTGACCAATCTTTTTGAATAACGTTTTGTCATATGATTTTCTTTTCAAGATAGTGGTCATAAAGTTAGTAGTCTACCTGTATTGGATTTTATTCGTTTCTTTATTATACTATAAGGAAATGACGATATATAGAAAGGGGAGGTTTGGGTACCCATAAACCGGTACCAAGTCCGGCTATCCTGAGTTCCTATCGTTATTTATGTTTGTCTCTTGTCTTCATTGGTGTTTTTCTAGTGTAGTTCCGGCTTGTGAATTGTCACATGTGATTGCAGTTTTCGACCATTGTAGGTGTTTACTGTTATCCTTTGTTTGTAGGTAATTATCAAAAACAAAAATCATAAAAAAATATTCTTGCAACCAACTTCATACTTTACAGATCATGGAAAAAGAGGGATAGTATGAGGTTTACCATAAGGTTGAAGTTTCTTCACTGTGAAGGATGTGATGTATGCTATTATCATTGAACTTTATATAAATATTATATTCCATAATCATATATAACATTTTTCCTGTCACCAACTTCATGCTTTACTGATCACGAAATATAGCATTGTTCAAAACAGTTGCGAGGCAGAGCACTATGATGTCCGTTAGACACAAATTCTTTTCAATATTAATATCAATCTTTCGTTGAATCGTCAAACTTTTCTGTGAAAGCATTGCAAATACCTTTTGATGGACCAATCATCAGAATATTCAAGTCAAAAGTAAAACTTTTACGAAAAAGCTACAAATCAAGATAATACCGAACTCTAGAACTTCAAAAAAGTTGAATAATCAAACTGAATGATTATTATCTAGTTTCAGAATTGATTGTCTGACGACGTAATGTGCGACAGGCAACGCCACGTTTTACAGAAAATGACCACTCTTTTAATTCTAGGTTCATGGAGTTTTTTACCCTTTAGTTTAAATTGTGTTCATTTCTATTTTTGTTTGCCATTTTTCGTCTTTTTGAAATATTAAAATTTTGATCCCGTTTGTTGGTATGCTTGTCCCAAAAGGTGTCAAGAATTCCCTTTTGAACTGCTGTTGTATGATTTCTGTAACAATGTAGTTTGTAAATAAATATTCTAGGTTTATAAAATACTGTAGAAATATAGTGTATGTCAAAGGACAGTGTGTTTTCTAAAATCGTGCTTTAACGTTATCATGATGGACCATGATCCAAAGCTAAAACAAAAGGAAGTTCTAATAAAATACAAATAACACCTGAAATAACAAGATAAATCGGGAAATAGTCTTTTTTCTATACAAAATAAATAGAGTAGATAATAATAAATAAATTGCACATGACGTCATTGGTTAAACAATGAAACATTATACACATTACAGAAATGGTCCAGTTTACAGAATGTATACCGTAAATCGTTACCGGTGTTAAAATTTACCTCCAAACAAGGAGGTATATACTGTTATGATTGCAGCACTCAACCCTTTGCTACTTTACATCCGTTACACACCGGACTCTATTTTATTTTGATTTTCTTTAGCTTTATTTTGTTTGAGAAGGTATTCTATGTTGTCGTATGCTCCTTCATCCATCGTTGTAGTGTCAGACAAGTTTTTCCACAATTCTTCCACTTCTGCCATTTCTTTTTGATTTGGATATTTGTAAGCAGGAGGTTCAACATCTTCCTCCGTCGGTGGTAAAATAACCACTTTCCGAAATTTACTCATATCCGGCGATGCTGTCTTAGTATGTAAATTCTGGTATGTGTCTATAATATTTGCAATATTTTTCTCTCCATTTGATCCCACTGATTCATCAGATCCATATGGAAATGGTGTAACCATAGCTACAGGAGAAAATGTGACAGTTTTTTCTTTACTTTTTGCCTTTTTACCTCGATTTGGTAAAGAGGAAGTAACTCTTATTTCTGCTACTTCCGTTTGTGGTTTTTGAGGGTTCATAGTAAAATATCTATCGTCTGCCATATTTTGATATGATTCTGGAGGATCAATGATGTATGGCAATTCGGGACTTTCGGATCGTTGCAAGTTTCCGTTCGGGAGTTTCTCCTCTGACTGAGAACCTTGGAGAAAAGCTTCCTTTACTTGTTTATCCTTTTCAGCGTCTAAATCAGTATATTTTGTCATTTTTATAGGAGTACGTTTTATTGAGCAATACCGGTCTTCATCATAATGAAATCGTTCAGTTTCCTTTTCGCCATCATATTTTTTCGTAGCTAGAATTGGAGAGGAAATTTCCGTTCCTGGGGATTTAGGTCGTCTTCTCTCTCTTATTCTGCAATATATTGAATATATCAAACATGAGATAATTTTAACCTTGTAATGATAGATAACTTTAAGCGTTTCATCTACATCAACAAGATGCAATTAGAACTGTTTAACAAACATAGAAAACTAGATTAACAATTAATGATACATGTATATACCAGTTTTAACATTGTTTTCCGTTTATAAAGTAAATCTATCTTGTTAAATTTTCATAAATTTAAGCTCGAAGTTTACCATTTAAGAATTTGAATTTGATATTGCAGAAATTGGTATAGTTCTTACAAGCCTGTAGGGACGGTTTTATTCTCTTATGATACACGCTTATTATCTATTCATTGCACGAATAGTTATATATTTGTGATCACAACGAGACCTTGAAGCTGGAGTCTGATTTTGATATGAACCTGTTGAATCGCTTTTACAGGAATTTTACTGGTCGAGCGCCAAGAAATAAAACATCACGCGTGATGTGCTATCACTTTTTCGACGTTTCTATTGGACAACTGTGAAATCTCGTTGGCCGTGATTAACGTTACCTAGCAACGGTGTTGTTATTTGAAACAAAATCAGCAGTTCAGCACTAAAAATTCACTGCATTTATTTATGAAAATCATAAGAGAAATAGTTTTAACAACTTGAAAGAATTGTATATCGCTGGATATCAACTATCATTATATAATTTCAAATATAATAAACTCGCCATAGGCTCGTTTATTATATTTTGAAATTACATAACTCTATTTGATATCAATCGATATACAATTCTTTTTCGTTGTGAAAACTATAAGTATTTCTTTTTTCTAGTTATTATGGATGACAAATGAACACTTGTATGAACACACGGACATACCTTGTACAGTGAACAGCTATAGCAACAATACAGATAACGATGATAACTGCTGAAGCTGCACATATACCTCCAATGATTGCTACTGGAATATAAAGAAAAAAGACTTTGTTAAAATATAACTTAGAAGAACGAAGAACAGACCATCATGTACCACCGTCAACAATTCATGGATTAAAGGTAATATTATGCTTATTTCACGTTCATCCACTAGTGTTTAGAAATTTACTGTTTTTATCAAAATTCTAAGCCCTTAAAAATACTAAGGCTCCATTCCGTGTATGGCACTCGGTGGATGTCCTTGGTACTGAATTTTGCCTCCTACTTCGATAGTTTTTGGAAATGAGTACTTCTTTTTTGACTATTTTTGGATTATGGCTTTCCATACTGTTTGATTTTAATGCTGCTGATGAGAGGTTACTCCTTGAAACACGTGTAAAGCATAACGAAATTTACCGTTTTTTATGCAACTTGGGTATTTACTGTATTCAATTCAAAATGTCTCCAATCATACCAGGACCACTGGTTATTAAGGACTTGCTGCCTACCTACCATACCAGGTAAAGGCACAGAGATGTATATGTTACAGAAAACAATTTGATCCAGTAGGATCCAAATTTCTCTTGGTCAAAAACTGGAATTCTAATTTCTCTTTGGACAACCTATACAATTATGATTTGTACTAGATTAAATCAAGTACAAACAATATGATATGTTCGGAATTGTATACATGGGGGTTCTGGATCCTACTCGATGTAATGATAAATTACAATTGTACATTTCGGCTTAATTATATATCATTTTGGTTTTCTTTATATAAAAAGATTAAGATCCATTTAATTTAAATAATATTTTCCTGGTTAAAACAAGAATCCTTTGATACTGACGCTATTATAATTCACAAAGTTAATGAGACGCGTACAAAACTGCTTGCAAAATTCTTAAAAATTGCAATGAATTAAAAATGTATTATTAGCGGACTGATCTTGTTGATTTGGCAAGTCTGTGTCTTCTGAGTTTATATTTCATACATCTCCTTCTGAAATTTCACACATGGAAGCATTACAAATGACGTTCACTGAATAAGGATTTAAGAAGAGTACTTGAGTCTAATCTGTACTGTTTTACCAATAGACTAGGCTCCTTGACCTAGCCGAGTGTTTAGCGACGAGAACTCGTTCACCCATCTCTCTAAATTGCGTTTTGTCAGGTTTTCCTTCATTTTCAAGATAGTGGTCATGGAGTTAATAATCTACCTGAATGGGATTTATTTGTATGTTTATTATATACTTTAAGGAAACGGAATAGAGAAAGGGGAAGTTTAGGTACCCATATAACGGTTTAACCAAACTGATAGCTTTTGCTAGTTCTGGTACCGAATCTGGCTATCCCAAGTTCCTGTCGTTGTTTACCCCTTTGTCTTTTATTGTATTTTTCTTGTCAATTCCCTTTGAGATTGTTGCACGTTATTGTGATTTTAAGCCATTGTGGTTGTTTCCTGTTATCTTTTTATTTTAATGTAATATATAAAAAAGATGCCATGAAGATTCTGTGGATGACATAGTCCAATAAATCCCTATGTCTCATTTTCAGTCCATATATGGTAAGGTCCAATGATGTTATGTTCTGTTGGTGGTCCATCTTTGGTGAATTCAGGCTGCAAAACATTTTTGAAGGGCCAACTGAAGTCCATTGTATCTAAGTCAAATTTAACAGGGCTGAGAGGTTTCAAAGGAGGAGATCTTTGGATGTTTTTCCTTTTGAGTCCTATCAAACTGTGTTCACCGCTGGTGGTGGCTATCTCGGATAAGGTGCGGCTATTATGGAAATACAAATTTTGAGTGGACCGCGCAAGGACCATTGTGACCAAGTGTGGTTCATATGGCATCATTGTTTAAAGAGGAAAAGATCTTTGATCGTATTTCCAAATGGTTTTGTTTTAATATATTCTCTGCTGGTGACTAATCTTGGGTGAGGTGCAAATCTACTGGAACCAATTTTTAAAGTGGACCACACAAAGACTATTGCGACCAAGTATGGCTCCATTTGGCCCGTTTGTTTCAGAGAAAAAGATATTTAAAAATTGTTTCCATAAAGTTTAATGTTCGGCTGGTCTTGGATGAGATGCAAAATTTCTGGACACCTTTTTTAAAAGGGACAATGTGAAAAAAAATGGCTAAGTAGCTTCAGAAGAGAAGATTTTTGAATAGTTTGATTCCAGAGAAGACAATTGAATGTTTCAATAGGGTAAAATGTTACACAATGTTCCCTGTTTGCCGCTATGTTGAATGAGATACGAATCTGCTGGAAACCTTTCTTCAAGGTGAGTGACCATTGTGCCGAAGTTAAGTTATAATAGCCAAATATAGTTTCATCAGATCTTTGAAAGAAATGTTAACGCCGGATGGATGGATGGACGGGCGACGGACTCCAAGAAATTTCAAAAGTTCATCCTGACTATATCATGAAATAACATATATCATTCTATCCAGTCAATAACCCCAAACAATGTTCTAATAATACAGAAAAATTGACATGAATTTAGAGACCGAGTCCAAAATAAATTGTTATTGTGAATGTGTATATAATATGAAAAGTAATTTACAAGATATGACATACAATATATACGATTTGAAGATTTATTGTAAGTGTTCCTATATACATAATTAGAAACGTATATTTTCGTAGAAAAATCTCATTACAAATTGTAACATTACAATCAGAGGCAATTATCTATAAAATTGTATATTCTAAAACCAATCACTTGTGTGCTTCCTGATGAGAATGGGTGTGCATCATTTTCAAGACACACTGATTTAGTTTGGATATACTCCAGGAAAATTAAGTATCTTAATTTGACAGATTTGTTATGTTTACAAAGAAGGCAGTCCAAGTTAATTATAAATGAAAAATGCCGTTTAACGTAAAATTATATCTACAATCCTTAAATTAAGGTTTGCAGTCACATGAATTGAACCATTATGATTTTCAAGCCTTTTTGTAAGACATCGTACTGTCTTTGCGAAAAGGTTAATTAAGCTCTTTCCAGAGCTAATATCTCGTCAGCAAAGTAACGTGCTAAGTTCAAAACATTTGGGACTCCAAGATGAATTACATGTTGAAAGTAAATGAAATTTTGATATCAATATCGATATTTCTATCAACTCTGCAGTTCATCTCTTGGATATAGTATCAAAGTAGGCAAACAAACATCATCTTGATTAATGACAATAGAGATATAGAGTAAAATTACATACTAATAATTTAAAACTATTTAATCGACTTCTTTTTTGAGGATGCAACCTGGACATATTTTGGTATTTTTGCAAAATTTTAGAACTCAATTGGTTTATCAATTTGGTTTTAGAGTTATAATTTTTGCCCAACAACGAACTATTTTAAACCATTCTGGCATTTTTAAACCATTTTTGTTTTGTTGCATTCATTTATTAATCACACTGTTTACGTTAAATCTATGAAAAATCCAATGAGTTTTAGCTCACTCCCGTTTTTTATTGTTTGCATCTCAAAAACGAGATCAACACCTACTATTTATTTGCTTTGTTTCTTTTCTCTTTTTTGACAGAATCATATGTATCTAAAATTATATTTTTATTTTAAATTGTACTGCAAACATCCTTGAGGAAAGCACGCTCTTTTTTGCTACTCCATCTTATTTTTGAGAAATATTGTTAAGTTATTCATTTATTTGGGTATTATTTGATGTTAAAAGGACATACATACCCATATCTGAGATAAGACTTGGTGGACCTTCTCTCCCTTGGTTAACTACTTCAGCTGTAGTTTCGTTACGATCGTTAGGTTCCGGCTGCACCACAGGGTCTGCTTTGCAAGACACCACAAGGTAATCCTCTGGTTTCTGAACTTAAATAGAGATATTGATAATTTAATTTTATACCTTTCCATTACGATGGCTTTCTGGGGTTTTCCTAAACTTCTTTTGTGATTTGATGACAAGATTGTTACATCCATATATTCTTCAACCGTTGTTCTGCATTTAGTATAGTTTATCAAAAGGGGAACATTACTCCTTTCTGTGTTTAAACATTTTCAGAAAGCCAAAAAAATCTCGGATGTTGTATGTTTTTTAGAGTGAAAAACTGTACTAATGTCTAAATACAATTATTCGCATATTTGACAATGAGTCACCTAATAGATATTCCACTGTTTACCCTTACATAGAAGTTGTATCATCTCGTTAGTATGATATGGTTCTTTTTCTCTGATCGTTTTTACTTTATGTTTTAGGCATTTTGTTATTAATTTGTCATAATTTCATACCTTTGATAACAAAATTTTTCTTGGTGATGCTATATTTACTGTAAAACTATAAACTGTACAGTGTAGAGAAACATACTTATATTCCAGTATATTCAAACTTTTATGCGTTGACGCTAGAATCTGCTCTGAATTTTGATGTTTGTATGCTATTCTATAACGTGCTTTAATGATTCTATCTAGTAAGTATAATGTATTGCAATTTTCAGTATTCTGCATAATTCTGACATTATTTTTTTGTACCTTTTATTGCAAACATAACACTACAAAACCACTTTGTACTTACCAGTAACATGGGTCCATACGAAACCTCTTCCTTTAGAACCAGTCTGTAATAACATGGTGACATTTGACACCATTCTTTCATATACTGGCCGATATCCATACAGTCCTTTTTGTCCGCAAGAAACTTGGCGGAAAATACCATATGTGTCCTGGATCTGAAACTGGTGGTAACATGTCTTTTTTTCGTCTATTAGCATGATATCCACTGCAAAAATACTGACACCTTCCGAAAGGCCAGATTTGATTGTACACTGGCATGTCTCCGGATTAGGCGTCGTCTCGGAAAATGGATATTTTGCATTTGATAAATATACTGATTTAGCTGTTACCTCAGTTGTAGAGCAAAACTTGATGATATCATTATCTGAAATAGCAAATTTAAATGATTGGTTGTAAAGTTGTACGTCATGAGAAATCACAGGCTTTTTGCGTATAATCAGTACAGATTGGAAAAGAGAGATGGGATAACCTTTTAAGCATTGTACATATTCGAGAACCAAACTGAGTTGAGAAACAACGGCAGTAGAATACCGAAGGAACAA
>MJUU01029580.1:25899-53764 GCA_002080025.1 Modiolus philippinarum | reverse complement strand
AATCAACCTACAGCCTTGTCAGTACTTAAAGTACTTATGTCGAACACAATCTCAAATAATAATCATATGATCTGTATATTTGTGTGACATGGTCAATCAATCTTTGTCGACACTTAAAAAACTTCCCTGGACACACAGTCGTAAAAATGATCATACGATCTTTATATTTGTGTGACATGTTCCGACATGCTTTGTCAACACTTAGAGTACTTACCTGGAACAAAGTCGTTAATAATAGTCATGAAATTTGTGTATTTGTGCGACATGTTCCGCTAGGCTTTGTCAGCATTTAAAACGCTTACCTGGAACACAGTCATAAATAATGGTCATGTAATCTGTATATTTGTGTGACATGTTCCGACAAGCTTTGTCTGCACTTAAAGTACTTATTTGATATTTGCACTCGTCGAAACCAGAACAATGAAAGTTCAGCTTTTCATAATCACTCTCGTGCATGACGATGCAATCACCATGTGTACGCTGACAGCAGTCTTCCAAATACTTCCGACCTTTCTTGCCACATTTTCTATCCTCCTTTACTCCATAGTATAGTCTTTTTATTGCTATTCTATGGTCAGTAGGACATTTAAGACTTATTTCCTCTCCAGAACATCCACTTATAAATATATTCTCTATTGTTTTCCCCATTGTTCCTGTAAACAGAGTAAATCAAGTCAACTATAGGTGGTGACACCATATACATATAAACAGCCAATCACAATGTTGATTGTATTATACATTTTTATCTTACGTTTATTTGTCAGTGCAAGAAGCTTAAAGACTTAAATAACAACTCAGTTTGTATTAATCTTTATTTGTTAAGACTAGAAGCCCGAAGACTTCACTTACAACTCGGTTGGTATTAACATTTATTTGTCAGGGCTATATGTCTAAAGACTTAACTAAAAGCTCGGCTTGTATTAACCTTCAGTTTTCAGAAGCCCAAAGACTTTACTAATATTGGTATTAACCTTTTTTGTAGGGCTAGAATTTATTAACTCGGTTTGTATTAAACTTTATTTGTTAGGGCAAGAAGCCCGAAGACTTTATTTCTTAGGGCTAGAAGCTCATAGACCTTACAAACAACTCGGTTTGTATTAAACTTTATTTGTTAGGGCAAGAAGCCCAAAGACTTTACTAATATTCGTATTAGATTTTATTTGTTAGGGCTAGAATCCACCGAAAGGCTTCTTTTCATGTTCACAAAGAACTATTGTGTACATTTACAAGGATAAAGATAAAACAAATGTACCAATCACCAGTGTTATGTCAGCTGGCATATTCTAACACAGCGATAACTAAAGAAAATGCAAAAAAAAATGTTTTAAACACAAAAACGTTCGTATAACTTTCTGGAATTTAGATTAGATATAAAAGAAAGGCTTACCCAGCAAAGAATCTGTAATACAGTCATACATGTCAATGAAGTCTTAAAATTCATCATTATGGTTTGCTGTCATAGTCAAGATACCTGACTACATACAAATTCACTATAGAATTCACAAATAGAACATTTACTTATAATGTAGTTGCCTTTCTTAACCACAATTACGATTCCTGTTGTTGATGATTGTAGAAAAGAAATGTGATACTGGTGTGTCATATTTTTTCATGTCATAATGATCAAATCATCAAAATGGCGAATTTCTGCTCTTGTCATTTCAAAAAAAGAAAAAAAAACAAAACAAAAATGGAGACCCACAACTACAAACACACAATTATATCCGGCACTATCGCACCTGTATATAATCCTGGGACACTTGTATTGCTCACCAACTCCTATAGTAAATTAAACTAATTAATACATCTATGCAACTAGAATGCATAATCTTTAACATATACTGCAGGATTTTTCTCTCGTTGTGTACATAGTGATCTGCTGTTAAATTCGTATCAAGTCATCACGCTTAACGTAAAGTGAAAGCGTTTGTAAAATTCTTCATATGATATTTTGGCAAGAAAACAAAGTTGTAATCATAGTGATGTAATATGAGGGAGGTTTTGTTACATTAATGTTTTATATACATTCGCTCATATTCATATTCCCAAAATCATATGCCTTGTTTGGATATTTGCGACGAAGTCCTATAGTTGAAAGTAGTGTAGCCATTTGAGAGTTGGTACAGCCATTTCTGAAAGTTTTTTACTCCTTGAATATGGGCTAAATTGCTATGCAACTATGTTTTCGGCAACATACAAGTTCTTCTCAAAAAATTTCATAATATGTCCCGTTAACGTTTGACTTAAACTAAAAACACAGCTTATACTTGCATGGTGTGCATGTGATCCATTTTTTTCCACATAGATATTTTTACGGCATATAACAGGCCCAGGGCTCATCATTTATACGTGGATATATGGTGTTTGCAAAGCAATTGTTCTTTATCCACGATAAATACTTTCTTTATAATGACTTCTAAAACAAAATATTTGTCGCTTTAGTTATATGTACAGTTGGTACAGAAAAAAAGTAAAACGACAAAGGACTACTATGCATGACATTTGTTAAAAAACAAAAGTTGTTACAAAAATTCTTCAACTCTAATGCATACAAACAAAGCTATGGGCTGATAATAGTATGTATAATTTACGAAATAACAACCAAAGTATAAACAAATGTGTTTATAGTAGGTTTTGTAATGCAAGCTATTAACAAATGACTAAATACCGAAGTTACTGTAAATTTAAATTCTGCATATGCGCATTGCGACAACTTATGTCTCTTCAGTGCAGATAAAATTTAAACGCTTGGAAGACCATAAACTCAAAGATGTTTAAAAGCTGGTAGAGAACAAAAAACCAATATGATCTTAATGTAAAGCCAAAATCAGCTAAGGACAGAGCTTTGCATGAGGGAGATACTCCNTAGTTTTCAACAAAATTTACAAAAATTTAGATATTGTAAGGCTCCAAATAGAATAGGCTTTCGGGCCAGCACCGAAGTACTGACTACTGGGCTGGGGACTAACAGTCCACCAGCAGTGGCATCGACCCAGTGGTAACAAATGACTAAATACCGAAATTACTTGAAATTTAAATTCTGCATATGCGCATTTCGACAACTTATGTCTCTTCAGTGTAGATAAAATCTAAAAGTTTGGAAGACCATAAACTCAAAGATGTTTAAAAACTGGAAGAGAACAAAAAACCCATATGATCTAAATGTAAAGCCAAAATCAGCTAAGGACAGAGCTTTGCTTGAGGGAGATACTCCCTTGTTTTCAACAAAAATTACAAAAATTTAGATATTGTAAGGCTCCAAATAGAATCAGCTTTCGGGCCAGTACCGAAGTACTGACTACTGGGCTGGTGAATACCCTCGGGTACTAACAGTCCACCAGCAGTGGCATCGACCCAGTGGTAACAGATGACTAAATACCGAAGTTACTGTAAATTTAAAATTCTGCATATGCGCAAATTACAGACTATAAAAGGACTACTATGAGTTACTGACAGGAACCACTTAGTATGTAAGGTTTATTTTGGAAGACATTGCAAACTTGTAAAGAGCTATACCCTGTCAACATTTTCAATCAGTATGACGAAGCAAGCAACTGTTTATATCCATGTTATATGAATGAACAAGACAACTTTTCATGAAAACATTGGCAAACTCATTACCTGGTATCAGTAAAAAGCATTTGATACGTATATAGTGTAGAAAGTTCGATTGTTTATCGTGAGAACAGATCTTTGGCGATAAAATTAAAGTGCATTCATTCAAATATGTAATTGTATTTAAAGGAATACTATCTATATGTTAAAATGCAGAAATGCAGTTTTGCTTTTGATGTACTGAGTTAGCATTTTATAACAGGAGTAGACATTAAATTTTAGTGGAGAGGGTACAGTACCTAACAATGCTTGGATTACAAAGTAACGTATGACAGAAATACCGTTATATATCAAACATAACATGCTCTTCACCGGCGGTTCCTGGCTTAAAATGGTGGTTCGGGCTATTTTTGCTATTTTTCGTCAGTTTTGCCTATTCAAAAAATTTCCAGAAAGAAGTGGTCCAACCCCCGGAGCCCCCTGGCAAATGCACCTTCTGTGATTCTCAGCACTGCGAACGATGAAAAATAACGTTATTCGAGGTCCTAAAATTCAGAATTTTCTTATGCATTTTATTTCTTTTTAATTTATATTAAAAATATATTTGAATAAGTGGTGACCGTTAACCTGACGTGCCTTACCAATTTCTAGGTTTGATGCGGGCTAGCCTGGTTTGTAACCATTTAAGTGGTATAGTTAACAAGGGTACATATTGATGTCCCTGTAGAATGTAGTATTACTTTTATACGAAGTTAACGTCCACATTGTTGTGCTCTTTTTAATCATTTCAAAATATTTAACAATTATTTTCTTTCATCTGCATGAATACATTTAACTTTACAATTCAGATGTTGCAAGGCAAGTTTTCTTTCTATTTTTTGCTATCTTAAAAGGGCAAACGAGAATAAAATTATTTCTGATGAAGCAGGGTAGACATTATTAATACTTTATTTGCAAATTACACACATATAGGGGCCAAGCAAATACAAACATAGTACATATGCTTGAGGTTTATGCTCTGTATTTTTGCCAGTTATGGTGTATTTGTTCATGTGAAAATTTCTCATTTGAATGCACTATTTAAATTCAACATTTGGGTCTCTTTTTTAAGTAAAAAGTAAGCTATTTTTCTAGCCATCTGTATATATATTGCCCATATCTCCCGATTTTACTTGCAAAGTTTTCTTACAAACAACACGATGAGTGTTCTGTGGTCGTTTATATGTTGTATTGTCTATTGGTACCTTTGTCGGGCAACGGATAACAGTGTTTGTAAGAGTACTTTGTCCGATATGTTATGTTTGTTGGCAACACCGCATCCATACAGAAATAATGTAAAAGAGGGGAATGGATGTGGCTTTGTTCAACATTTAGCAAGTGAATTCCGCTTAAACCGGTGCTAGGGGCCGTCTTGAACCTACTAGGAGGAAAGAGCGTTTGCTCTTTGTTGACGGCCATGTAGTGACTTCAAGATGAAGAACAACAATGAAAGCTTAATCTTACCATGTATGTATAGGTATTTTGTCCCATGTACATTTACTTCAAATCTTTTATTTGTTTATGTATATGGTAACAACAACAAATGATACATGAAATTATAGATCAAACCTAAATGAATTGATTTTCATGTAGTCTTCCTATAAATATTCTTCTTAGTTTTGTATTTAGCCCCAAGATCCTTACAATTATAAATCAACGAATATTGCTTACCGAAATTTCATGTGTAAATACAATAGTGCTTAAAATGCTTTTATTAATTTAAACCCATTTTTACTTGGAGTAGATTGACAAATATTCCTGGTAGACTTCCAAACAATATGCCATTTTAACGACATTCACCAAGAACATTACACAATTCATTATCTCAGAAACATGAAAAACAACTTCAGCAAGAGTTTTTATCAGACAAAAAAATCCTCAGTTAAACGTCTGTTGCTGACGATATTGAACCGAGTACCAACACAATATTGAGAAACTGGAATCGCGTTTGTATTTTCTGCAAATTGCCGTTAAACACAATCTGTGTACTCAAGCCTTCCGTATCCGAAGTCAGCTGTCACGGCGACAGATTATTAATGTGATCATTTTTAATATTCAATCATAATTTATACGATTGCCTTTGTGTAACTAACTGAGTCATACTTGACATATTTCTAACACCTGTATCTTTTCTATTTGTTCATATTTAATGTTTTTCAGCAACAAAAGCCATGTTTAATCATTTATAACTTCTGATGAAGTTTGTTCTTAATGAAATCACAAGTACCTGTCTATATCTGATGTTTTAAAATGTGTTTTAAATACTTGTATTTGTATTTTGATTATTTACATTCGGTGTCATCTGTTTGATTATGTGCTTAAATAACAAAATACCGAAGTTACTGTGAATTTCGGTTCTGCGAATGGCGAATCACAAAAAATTATTATAACTTTGCACTTGTCGTACACACTGACAAACTTGCATCTTTTGACCACTCAAATAAGTTAAATTGTAAAGTCATGTTTTTGTATTCTTTGGACATGATTCACAACACCCTTTGTGTCCCATTTATGTCCATACTTCTCAGTTTAGCACTTAATTGCGCATTATCTCAGTATAATACGACTGTCCTATGGTTTATATGTCCTATACGTATAGCATCCAGTGCTGGTCCGAAACCGAGATCTTAAAAAAAGGTTACGAAATCAAGAACAATATTCATGGCTTTCAGGTGGTTTGGCTGTTTACACCCTGAAAACTAAAAGAAATCGCTTAATGCAGAGGCGATTCCAGGTAAAACGTTATATGTAAGCCAAATTGTGGCATCGTGCAATGTTGCCAGAAATTGATTTAAAAATCCAGAAAAGCTGGGGCGTAACTTACTTTCTTTACGTATAAATAGGGGATATCGACAAGATATTCTGTTTGCATCCGTTAAATAGCTTTGAGACCAAATGAGCTAAAAATTTTACACACATACTGGCCACTCATTGATACTGCAGATGTCTACTGAAATTTATGATGATTCTTGACCAAACCCTACGAGAAGTTTTGAGTTTGATTTTTCTTCTGTGTTCTACCTGCAAATTAGGCTCTTTGAGCTAGTCAGAAGTTTAGCGGCGAGAACCCTATGACCCATTTAAATTACGTCTTGCCTTTTTCTCTCCTTTCTACATTGTGGTCATGGAGTTAGTAGTGTACCTGTATTGGGTTTTATGCGTAATGTTTATTACACTATACAGAAACGGGACAGATAAAGAGAAGGTTTGGGTACCCATGAACCGGTTTGATCTTACGGCTGCTTTTGCTAATGCCGGTGCCAAGTCCGGCTGTCCCGAGTTCCAATCATTGTTTATGTTTGTCTTTTGTTTTATTTGTGTTTTTCTGTGTAGTTCCCTGTAAGATTGTAGCATGTAATTGTATTTTTCAGCCATTGTAGATGTTTCCTGTAATCCCTTTTATTATATCGGTATGTTCAGTACTGCCTGGTATTGAAGAAATCGGAATTTTTGTCATTTTTTTGTAAATACAAGGTGAAGAAATCTGGGGCAACCTTTGATAAGATTTCTGTGTTTCCAACAAGGATTGAAATCATGAAATTTTGTATTTTTAAACCACTGGGTCGCAGCCACTGTCTGGAAGACCAAAGGTCCCCGAGCGTATACATCAGCCCAGTAGTCAGACTTGCCCGACATGAAAATTATGCCTTGTGTCTTATAGCAATTTCCTGTTTTATCAAAAGAATACCGAGGCTTCGTTCTGTGTATTGCACTCGGTGGATGTCATTCAGGTTTGGAACTGGATATGTCCTCCTGTTCCGATATTTTTGGTAATGAGGATTTTTTGGTAACCCGACTAATTATGAATTAAGGCTTTCCATATTATTTGATTCTAATGCTGCTGATGAGAGGGAACGCCTTGAAACATGACTTATAATTACTGCTACATGTATTACATGTATTATGCAACTTGGGTATTTTTGTATTTTGCAAATTCTCTATGTCACACGCGGCGTGTGCACCCTTTTATAAATGCAGACTTTTTATTTCAAGATTAGGCATATCCACTAGAAACCACTGTCAAAATCTAATACATTTCTTACTATACTGTCAATAATCAGTCAATATTCTGTGAATGGGATCGGACAACAGGCACAGCCTCTATTAATCATCCCCCTTTGCAAAAGGCAACAATAACAGTTACATCATAAACAACATTAACTTTTAAACACATCAAGGACGTAAATATACGTAAATATATAAATTCCGAATTTCAGAAACCCTAGTTGTATTGTGGTGTTTTGTCTGGATTGATAGTCTTGCAGTGCTGCAAAGACAGAGCCTTAAAAAATGCTTTGCAACTCCACAAGCCTAGCAACAGTTCAGATCAAAACAACACACTCGAGGGCGTTTATGTATTATGTTTTTAGTTTCTGATTTGGTGTTTTGTCTGGATCGATAGACATGCAGAGCTGCAAAGACAGAGGCACAGTGCATGCTTAGCAGCTATAATTAATCTATCAATCTATAAATTACAGTTTTATCAGGTGCTGTGAATATAAATTATATTTTTGTTTGAGAATTGCTGTAACAGATCCTTCTTTCGTTGACATGTATAGTTATATATTCCAAAAAAAAGTCAACTTATAAAAACACAGTATATGACAAGTATAGGGGTAAAACGTGAAATGATAACAAAGGAACACAGTTTTAACGTATCGTTTGATGTTTTAATTGCACCTTGTTCAGTTTTTGGACTTTCGTACTGCTCTACTAGTTTTATTTCAAACAGTTTTATTTCAAATTTTAAAATTTAGATTTTATGTGATAAAAAATATGCACTTACCTGATAAGAAATGCACAATTGTTAACATTTTTAATAATTTTCCATCCATCTTCTTTTTTCCTCCACAACTAAGTCCTATAAATAATAAAATACATACTATACACCCAATTTCATAATATGACAAAAGATGTAGTATCTTCAATAACTCCTCCTACATCTGTCACTAGGTATCACTTATCGATTTTAACGACATTTTATGTACTTTTTATCTTAAAAACTTAATCTGAGAGGATAATAACCAATTAAAAATGCTTCAAACCATTTCTCAAAATAGTTTTATCGATGAAACCTGTTCATTTAGCTTAATTAAAGCGTCTGTGAATACGTCCGATAAACGTTGTTTATAAAGCTCTATGTTTTATTTACATTACTTTAATATCAACTTTTTATGCTTTTAACTTTGAATATTTAATGTAATGTTTAGTCAAAGATTAGACTAACAACAGTTCGCTTTACACTTCTCATATATGCTAAAGCTAAAAATGGTAATGATAATAAAAAAAAATAAAATAAAAGTAAAGTACATAACAAATAAAATAAAATAAATGAAAATTTAAAAAAATCTTGGCATTAATCGAAATATAAAAAAAAAATATAATTGTTTTAGTTTAGTTACTTGTTATCCAAAAAATGTTGAATTAATTATTTTAAATATGCAGTTTTACATGACATTAATTCCTAAATATCTTTTGTTTTAAGTTTATATGTAGTTGCACTAGATCAAGAAGACTCTAAACAATAAAAAAAAAACAAAAAAAAAAAAAAAANAGTTTATATGTAGTTGCACTAGATCAATAAGACTCTAAACAATTAAAAAAAAAAAAAAAAAAAAAAAAAAAAAAAACGCTTGATGCCGTAAGTCCAATACACACTTATCATCTCCAGGCTAAATGTCAATCTGACAACTCATTTCATCAAACCTACATTATTTTTTATGACGAATTTCTTAATTTCACTTTTTGTACATATCTCTAATCCTTCTCACTTCCAAGACAAATGTAAACACTTCCCCTAGCAGTATTGTGGTTTGGACCGTAACAAGGTTTGGGGCTGGGAGAGGCCTTTGAAAGTCATTCATGGTGGGTGATAGTGTGGTTAATGTTCTGTATGAAATATAGAATTAAAATGTGATAAAAGTAAGAATGTCGTTTTGATCAAAATATTTAACAATAAAGACAGATTACATATCGCCTAACAGCTTTAACATTATACTAAGTGTTATATAATAAATGAATCTGATAGTTTATAGGTTGCGACAACTTCATATATCCCCTCAAAGTAAGCATATTTACTGTATAGCCCATGGTCTATAATATTGTTGGTAGGAAGACCAACACAATATATTTATGAAAGAACCTTTCAGTCATGACCAACAAAACTTTGACTAATAAGGTCAAGAGCAAGATAGAACTAGATTTTCAATTGCAAGCAATAGCCGATGTCACCAAGACAACTAATTCGACGATTCCATCTCATCCGCAGCCTCAAAATCTACTAGTAATCAATTTTCATCGAAATCGGACAAAGTTATTTTTTTACTAAATTTGGCCGCCATCTTGGAAATGGAAGCCATTTTGAAAAAAAAAATCACATAATTTCCTTCCTCTGCTTATACTGAACAATTTCCAAAGTATGAAAAAGAAAGGAAATGGGATAAATGTCAAGGAGACAACATCCCATAACCAGGTTAAAACGACCCAAAACAAAGCATCTAGGGGTCACCGTACGGTCTTCAACACAGTGAGGAACCTCACACCATATATGTCGGTTTTAAAAGCTCATTAAAGCTTATGTTTTGTATGTTATGTGACATGCCGACTCTAAATAAAGCTTTTTGATTTGATTTTGAAGCCCTAAATGGCCCAAAAGGGTAAAAAAGTGGATAAATCAATGGAAACAAACCACATCCAATAACCCAAATATCAAGAAACTAAAATTTTATAAGAAGACACGGACAAGCCAATCACCAACATATTCCTGACTTGGGACAGGCGCAAAAATTGCAGTGGGTTTAACTCGTTTTCTTGGATCCAAACTTTGGAACAAGCTCTGAAAAGCAGTTCCTGAAATATTGAATCCACCATTTTTGAACGTCAGATAGCGGTCATTTTGACAATTTTAAAAGCATTGTGAATAACATCAGACCGTGGTCAAAGTGTGTGCAAAGTTTCAAATTGTTTTGTTCAGCCATTTCAAAATAATCGCTCGGACAAGAAGTATTGGAAGAAGAAGAATATTATTATAATCAGAAGAAATAACGCACCTCATGGCATGACAAAATCAAAATCAAATTAAAAAAAAATTAATGAATAAAAAGCCGGTTTTCTGAGTTAAAACATTGAATGTTGAATATTTAAGATCATCTCCGAGTCGAAGGAACAGTGCCTAACTGAAGTCATGAGAATTCTCCAATAAATTTCCATATGAAAACCGAAGCAACAAGCAAAAATCATAATTCCAGAATAAATGGCAATATATAAGTGACAGCATGAATTACGAGGACGAAACAAACAGAACACACACACACAAAAAAAATAAATAGAGCACTAACAGTGTGAACCACTAAAAAACAGGAGTGTTGTCAGGTGCTCCGGAAGGGTAAGCATGACCTGATCCACACATGTCATCCGTCAAACTGATTATAAATAAAAATCCAAATAATCAAACAATCCAAATAGATTTGGTGGCATTGATGTACACAATATCTGTAGTGGAACGATATTTTTTGCATTCAAATGTTTCACTATTTATGTTAAAGGGAAAAGGAAAATGCGGTTGGTACATACTTTTTAACCAGACACTAGTTACCCGGGAACACACTGAGAGTAAAATTTGCTTTCAGTGATGCATATCTCAGTTGTTTTATCCTCTATTGAATGTGCCACACACTCTAAACTTATGAATTTGCCAGACGAAGCACGACGTAGTATGTAATTGCAAAATCATACATTTCTTAAATGTCTCAAGCCATTACTACATTGTGCAGGAGAAAAATTTTCAACTATATATATATATAGTCAAATAGTGCTCAAAGTGTACGAGTCATCCAAATTTAGCAAAACATTGCTCACCCTATAAACTAATTATGGTATTTGTTAAGTGTTTATGAACCCTGATTCAAGCTAAGTCTGAATGAACAAAAAAAGTTTAGCAACACGTTTTCAACAGTTTTCAATTTTTACAAAAATGCTCAGATGTCAGTAAATTTTGATCTCAGCTAATAATTACCGATATTTGATTTAATTCACCATAAAAAAATCTTAATTTTGTTATGTAGGTATACATGATATCCAATTCAAATTATGGTCCGAAAATTAAAATGAACTTTTTCCCCATAAGCGATTTTCATTTTTTTTTTGCAAAAAGTGCAAGAAACACTTCATCACCATTACATAACCAGTTCAGGTGATCAAAAACATGTTGTTTGCTTTCGGTGCACAAAAACGAAAAATCTGGAAATTTTCGCATATCCCCCTTTCAATGTTTTCCTTTTAGGTAGAGTTTGCATAAGATTAATTCAATATTCAGAATTTATGGTCAGACGTAATGCTAATGATTCTTCGAATTCAAACCCAGCTCAGAAATGTAAAATTAAATCTATGAATTGAGATTTGTTAACCTGAAATATAGATGCTTTTTATTCGCGTCAATTGCTGCTTAACTTTTTTGCTCAGGGAAGCGTATACAAATTGTGCATTAATACATATAAAGTTTTAATTAAACCTTGCAAAACAAAGACTGAAGCTCACGAAATGCGCGTGTAAAATACTTGTAAGAGTGTCATGGCATTTATAAAAATAAGCACTTTAGTGGCTAAATAACGAAAAAAGAAGAAAATTTTGCCCCTCTATAAGCGAGAGTAGTTACCGTTGCAGTAAAAGTACAGATTGTGTAAATCTGCTTAACTAATTAGAACTTTCTCTATAGAAACAACAATGGTAACACATTAATATGCATTTTTGTTAACTATAAAGTAATGTTAATTGTTCACTGTCTTTACAGTTATGATTCATGTTATGTCTTTCCATCTGACGAATCATTATACATGAAATTGTATACGATTTTTTCACAAATTTTTGAAGTGGACTTAATTTTTTTTTGTGACAGACTGATGGCATGAAATGCGAGTTTCTCCAATCACATCAAAACTAGACTTCTCAATTGGTATAGAATAAGTGTAAATATACTGTTATTATTACTAGAGCCAAAATTTAATGGCTATTACTCAAAATCAAAAGACAAGAATTGACTTGCGACACCAAACCTAACTTAAACTTCGAAAAAGTTATGTCAATACTTTGGCAGTTTCGCGGTAGACTTTATTGCAATCAAACAACACATAGTACATTATAATATTCTATATGCAGCATACATGTCGTGGTATATCTCTACTTTTGATTGAGAATAACACTGACCTGTCCAAACGACGAACCGTTCAAGATAACAATGATAAAGAAGACTGTGTTACTGGAGCTCAACACTTCTATGGCCTGATTAACCAATACCGAAAACATGTAAAGCTCTGTTGCTGAAATATGTCAAGTTCTGTTGTTGAAATGTGTAAGATATAAGTGCACTTGTTTTAAATACTTAAAAGGTTTTGCGGTTTGAGGTCGTGTACATGATTCGCCTGCCAAGGAAATATATGTCTTAGACTTTATTGATACAATACAAAAAATTACCATGTTTTTGTTCTGTATATTTGATTTTTGTATAGGACATCCTCTATATACTGTTGTTCATGGCGATGCAATACACCAACTATGATGTCTCTAACAAAGATATGAAAGCATATGATTATTAACAACGTTAAATGGCGACCATCATGGAAATGGTGGCCATTTTGATAAAAAAAGAATCCTTTCATGTGCCCCTCTCATATCAAATATGAATGAGTTCTGTCCAGGCATTTTTGAGATATAAGCCAGACAATAAGAAGTGGAAGAAAGAAACAATAATGAATCATAATAATAGAGAAACGGACCAAAAATAATGTCAATTCCGACTATGTCTGGGGCGACATAAGTATCGCTTTTCCGCAAACAATACTACTTATTTGGACAACAAAACTTATGAAGGTCAGTCGGCATCTATCGAGAGTTATATAGTACATCGGTGTCAACTACAGGTCAATGACAAACGTATCTACACATTTTAAAGAGAAAACCAGAACCTCTTTCACTCTAAATATTCAGCATTTTTCGGCATACTGACAAAAGTACTTCTGCGCAAAAAGTAATAACAAATGGTTAAGTCATAAGTAATAGGCTTTTGAGAATACTGATAATATTGCTACGTTTCGCTGCTGCAAAATTACAGAGAAACTGTTTTAACTATCAAAATAAGCAATCTCTGTTGACAAACTACTAATTACATTACTAGATAAAATAATAAAAATGGAACAGGTAAATGTTCCTGCCAATGTCAGTACTGTAAGTAGCATTGTCAGGTCAGTAAAACAATTGGGTTTGTTTAACATTGCTTAATCTTGGATTTTATAACCATTCATTCCAGATTGTTACTGTTTACTATCTTAATTTTCTTCAGAATTTTCCCATTGCATTATTGAATTGATAGAAATACATACATTATCAATTCAACTTGCCGGATATAGGATCTCTTTTGTGTCTGTTGGCGAAAATAAATATATTTATACCAGTAAGTTAGGACAGAAATGAATCGGAGATTTTACTGGTAGTGTGATGGTACCACACGTGGAGCAGATCATGCTTACCCTTCTGGAGCACCAGATGATACCATAATTTTTGTTGGGCTCACACTGCTTGTGTTTCAGTTTTGTGGCGTTCTTGTTCTTTTTTGTTTTATTTGTTTTGTCTTTGTAATGCTATCTTAATTCGTGATTGATATGAATTGCCGTTATTTTGGATTTTTGATTTTGGAATCCCCATTTCCTCATCTTTGCTTTGGTATTCGTTTGCCAATGTATTCCAGACCAAACGAAAAAATAAGTGCCGACATAATTCCTTAAAGGTAATTTCAAAATCGTTTGGTTACTATAGTACAAGAATAGATGTATGACCCACATACCAATAAACAACTTGATGAGAGCTGGCACGATTTTTTTTTTACTTTTGGGACGCGATGCCTGTTCGACGACTACATTAACCTGAGAACCAGATTTTTCCGAATAGTGAATTTATTATTCAAAAAATTTTATTTGAATAACTCACTTACACTAAGTGGCCGAAATTGTTGCTTCCGTCTTTATAATAATGATCAGATTAATTTTATCCCTAAATAGTAAAGTCGTGTATTTGTTTGACAGTTCAAATCGTCAAAACGTCACGATACAATGAAAAGGAAATGATTCTTAACTTAGTTTTACTTTGGAAAAAATCTATCTATTAGTAGGAACAAAGCATGCATCGTTTGGTAATGACTGTGTTGTAGATTTATAATTATTTTCCCAACACTTGTATACTGTCAAATCAAGTGAAAGGAACACCACCAAACACTATGTTATTATCTGATACTGTCATGTTGTAAGCCTACTATTGTGGCTTTCTTCCAGCCAAACTTTAATGAAACAGGAAGGTTAATAAACCATTCTTAGTTGTATTCGTAAAACTTGTAGATCTATATTCTGTTTCACGAACCTTGCGTTTGTCCAATTTTGCGTCCTTTTGTCCAGTATTCCTTCTTATGAGCCCTGGACTTTAATATTTGATAGAAATTACGAAAAGATATGGAGTAAATGAACATGAGACCATAACACATATGTTAACTCCAACTGCAATAATTTAAATGAGCTGTATGGCCATTTCGGAAATTAATTCCTCATCAAAAGCACTAGAACCTAAACATAGGAAATCCATAATTTCAAAAAATGTTTTAAATGCATAAAACCAAACGAAATCCGAATAATCAGTAATATCACAAAACTCAATGAAGGGAGTTAAACCTTAGGTTTTAGAATTTACATAAATTTAGATAATAGTAATTGAACAGGGTGTACACATGATACATAATCTCATGTACAAGTACACCATATCTAAAAAAAATAAAGAGCATACATCTCTAATACATCTCTTGTCTGTATTTTAGTCCCGGATTTTAGTACCATAAAATTTAACAATGGTAAGCGTTGAATCAATAAAAGTGTACAAAGAGGGGACAAAAGTCAGTAAATTGTTTCACTTTTATTTTTCTCTTCCACGGACTTCGAATCTCTAACGCATAATATTTTATTCACGAAGTAAGGCTTGCATTTGAAAGAATCAACAAGAACTGTCTTAAGTAGTGGATGCTATTACGAGCCCATTATAAAAGTTACTGAAATAGCCATGCAGTGCATGTAAATTAATTCTGATATCGGTAGTGAGATGTTACATAATATTTATTATTCAATCAACCCAAACTACAAGTTATCTATTTTTCTGAAGTAACATGGCGGTAATCTATGTATTAATTAACTCACACATAATACATATTATGCAACAACACAGAATATATTTCCCTATGGTACTATTGCAGGTGTGAACACAACCTGTCGACGCTCAAAATACAGATTGACTATCCAAAGCATACTATATTGCAGGTTTTTCTATAATATGAAATAATACTGCAAGATCAACGACACTACGGCTTAACAAGTAAAGTAAAAAGTAAATACTAGCCCCTAAAAATCAAATACTACCAGAGAAGCCGGATAAAAAGCAATCGAGTACAGCAGATATAGCAATTAAGTTTGAGGATTGAAGGTTGAAATGAGTGCCCTAGTATACAAATAAGCAGTTGTAATGACCGAATTCATGACCCACCAAAACTCCTATAATGGACTTCTGAACCTACAGAATAAATGTCTACATATCTCCTAATAACCACAAACTATATTCAATAAGTTATCTTGATTCTCATACATTATACATAACATTTATAGAGACAATAAAAACAACATAATATCAATGTGACAACAAGACGACAGTCTTCCTTAACCAGGAAGACAGACTTTCGCTGTAAATATTTTAATGAATTCAATATACATCGGCAAACGAATACTGAAGCAAGAATGAGGAAAGGGTGAATTCTAAAATTGTAAATCCAAAATCACGGCAATTCATATCCAATTGAGACAGTATCTATGACAAAGACAAAACAAATAAAACAAAAATGAACAAAAACTAAAGCACCAGCAATGTGAACCCCTACAAAAACTGAGGTATCACCAGTTGCTCCGAAAAGGTAAGCATGATCTGCTCCACGTGTGGCACTCGTCACACTGCCAGTGTGAAAAGTCCGGTTTTGTCACAGTTCGTGTAAGTCAGTCCGGTAATAAACTCTGGATCTACCCAAACTTCGGATATCTATTCTCATTTGTGAAATAGAAACATTGTAACGGTCTGTCAAAACGTGGTGACCACCGTAACACGTCTGTAGTGACAATTGTAACAGTCACTGAACATACCCTTGATGTATTAAATAAAATAAAACTTTAAACAATTTTTCTAATATTGCAAAATCATGTGTTGAAAACAATTGAGCAAATTTAGGTACGTTGCCGTTGTCATGGCAGTAATACGGAAATTATTTTTTTCTTTCATTATTGAAATCGATATAATGAAATTCGTCACCGATGTCCTGGGAGTCACAAAGATGACACACTCTATCGTTTCTAGATACACTGTACCATCTTCCCGTCTCCAAAGGCAATCGGTGACTATACTACATATACTTCTCAACAAAAGAAACGATACACAGATTTTATCAAAAATAATATTTTAATTTTTAGCAGAAAACCATAACTCGTAGACAAAATGTATTTCCTGCACGTAGGAATTAACATTATGCCCAGAAATGTCTCTTACAATTTCTGAACCATCTCCGGTCACGGTCAAGGTCATTATCCGGAATTTCTCTTTGCAGTCGTAAATAGCGAATATATCCACATTTTCTTTTTACCAAACCATCACATTTTCGAAACGGCTGAGATCAAACTTCTATTGCTATGATTTCCTCAGGCCTATTTTCCATTCTCAACTACCGTACTCGTAAGCGTTAAACGCGTGTTATGCGATCTTGACATTGCGACGTCTCTCGGGACCTGCTGTCACGTGATTTATGATTTGATGAGCATGTTTGCTTTAGATTAATCAATAGTCTTTAGCTTGTTGTTCTTTTCACATAACAATGAATTTCAAAGGCAAAATTCAAGATCGACGGCGTTACCACGCTAACTAAATGTCCACGTTGATTTTTGATTGAATGGGGCATCGAAATGAGACATTGTTTTCAACTTTTCAGGATGGCAAATTGTGAAAATGATGATTAGTCCTAATTATTGACATCAAACATTTTAAATCATCCATCAGTAAACGGCGAACTCGATCATCGGGCGAAAAACTACCATTTCGGATTTTCATCGTATCCGTTTCGGAATTGATTTAAAAATGGAATTTGGCATTGCATATCAAAGTGTACGAATAATAGCTTTATCAAACATGTCAATGGAGCACTCGATTGATAAGTTATTAGACTTACGCTTTCTGATGGTTCTGAAAATTGCTTTTGAGACTTGCTCTTGTAAATATTTTCTGGTTGAAAGAAATGAATTATTTCTAGGAAAAATAATGCCAAGATATTTAGGGACCGACCATTTAACTTGAAAGGGGGGGGGGGGCAATGTTTTTTTTCTAAAAAAACATTTTGGAGCAGATTTTATGTGAAAAAAATATTTTGGCTGCCAAAATGATCAAAAAAAGTTTTCTGAAGGAGGAATAAATAATGTTAATTTTGAAAAAATATTTTGTTGATACACGTGAAAAAAAAATATTTTTTTTTCGTGCAAAGCGCGAAAAAATTTTTCTGTCCAGTTTTAAATGCAGCTTGTGACAATTATTAAGTAGTTTTGTATTGACAAAAACTCATAGAACTACATATCAGACTAAAAACCATTTTCCTCTTAGCTCATTTTGTATTTTGGAAAACCTTCTCGGTCAGAAACAATATACTTGAAAAATTAATTTATTAATTTACTTAGACATTTTTTATCACTTCACTACCATGATCACTTGCAATATTGTATCATTACAGTGTTAAATTTATTTGAGACAAAAAGTTATTGAGTTGTAAACATTTTAATTTATTGTAAACTTTTTAAACTGTATCTTTTTATCTGAACTTGATTTAAATGTGTATTTTTTCAAATCTGTTCATAAATCATTATCATTAAAATCTCCACTTCCCAAAGATAGATGATCAAAAGATGTTCCTTATCTACCAGACTCCAACTGAATTATCATTTACAGCAGGTGCTCGTTTGTAACATGGTTTGTATTTGTTCATTCATAAAAATCCCTGTTTCTGAAATAGAATTGCTTTTGTAAATTTAACTTATGTTGCCTTTGCAAACTAAAAGGAGAAAACAATTTTTTTTCAGGGCTCTAAGATCTAACAATGCCCGTCTGACAAAGACCATGTAATCGAAAATTTAGTGTCCATGAAAGTTTGAGGAAATCGAATTAAGATGACAGAGAAAATTATGGGCCTATTAAAAACAAATATTTGTGTCTGTATTAACTTGATAATGTGATTAATGGATATACATCTCTTTGTTTGATCAACAGCCTGCTATTTCATTTGTGGATCGATGTTTAATTATGTGGTAATATCTAAAAATCAAATGAAACCACTAACCTTGGTTCAGTCATGTTTACTATGTATAAATTATTCCATCAATAATGATATTTACATTTATTTCTGTATTTGTAACAATTCAAACAATTGTAATAGCTTTATAAATGGCTTATAAATATATCAGTTTCGAAATGAAAGATAATATAACAATAAATAGGGTCCTATACTCAGTTTCTGACATGGGGAAGGGGATATTTATTGTTCTTGAGCATCTTAAACGACAAGACGGCGGAAGCACGAGTCTTTGCCCTTTGAGATGATCCCAATCTTGGTTTGTTTTATAGAAAAGAAAGGCCTATACTGCAGTCTATATTCTGAGTCTGTATTCTGTATTCTGTATCTGGATTTAACAGCACTCGCCGCCAAACATATAACTCTAACTTTCAAAATTGAGACCCTACGAATTACAATGACAAAAAAATCAAAACTAGCACGATTGCCAAATGAACCCAAGGTATCATCAGGTGTGCTGGATAGCCACGTGTAGAAATGGTTTGAGCTAGGAATTACTGTCAGATTAGTATGTTCTATTGTTTAAGGATTTAATTTATATCGTGGCGGTCAGTTTTAGTGGAGGAAGAAACCGCAGTACTCGGAGAGAATCATCTACGGACAGGAAACTGACATACTTTATTTTCTTCGTAACTGATAGGAATTATAACAAGGACTCATTGTAGTTTGTCACAATTAACTAGTGATAGTATATAAATGCTACACATGCCAGGCACTGCGGTATTTTGAACTAGGGAGCTCACAAAAACTTTTTATTTCATTTTTTTATTTTAAAATTTTAATAACAACATGTTGTTATAACAAATCCCCTTGGTGGTACAACAATCCCACCAAGGTTCTTCCCTATGTGTTAGTCACTAAACCAAACAAGTGGATTCGGTAAACTAATCAAAAACTTTAATTAATTTCTTGCTATTAAAAAGTATTATCTATTTCCATAGGTGAGCTATATTTGCACCCAAGAACCCTTTTTAATTCATATGGTCATTCTCCGTTATCTGCAGTCCCTGGTTTAACTAAAATGCCGATTCATGTGTGGGGTCATGTCTCATCACGCCATTGAAAATACAACTTCCTCTTGGAGAGTATGCCAGCCAGCTGATTAGATATCAAAAGATATAGTTAATCTTCTTTGATATGAATCTGAAAAAAAACATGTTATCTTTCAGCAGGTGCCCTTTTTGTTCATTACATTGCCACAACTGATAGACTTCAATCAATAGCTTAAGGTAGTTCGACACTAATACACGGCGCATTCGATTGGCGCATTTGCGTAACACGAGTAGGATGCGGAATTGACTTGATTATTCCTGTATTGGCCTATTCACTGTGACGTCATAATAGATTGACATACACTTTCCCGCGAATTAGCTCCCTTTCCCCGTAAATATTGTCAATTTCGTAAACTATGTAAAATATCTCTCTTAATCGGACGGTGACATATAGATTTTTTCAGCGTAACAGATAGCTTAAGTGTATATCTCTGAAATATCAAAAAAATAAAAAAGTCTATCTGATATTTTTTTCATATGAAAGATAAACAATAAGCATGTTATCACACTTCCTATTTATTCTTTGTAAATATTGCTGAAAAATACTGAATTTGGCCTAATTTTCAAAGCCAGATAACAGGAAAAGATGATCGGTGACATATCATTTTTATTTTATTTTTTGAATATATAGGTTAAGACCTACAAAATATCTTAAAAGAAAAAAATCTGTCGGAAATTTTTATTAGGATCGAACTTCCGGTACCCTAAATCGTTTGTTAAAAATCATGTGTTTTGCTTTTCGGATTTCACACTTATCTGGTAATGTTTAAAACTGTCAAAACATTCTCTGACTGGAAAATCACAGGTTTATAAGGCTTTTCACTTTTATATAACTTATTAGGCACATCTATGTTATCCTATATGATACACAGCCCAGGCACTGCGATGTATTGTTGACTAAGATGCAAAGTATACATTCACAGGGTCATGCAATGTGTTACAAGTAAAACAAAGGCATTTTACAAACACCACATACCGAGAACATTACAGAACATAAAACACAGACTAAATCATTAAAGAACACAGCACATAACACAGACAATGAAATAAAGAACCAAGATATAAAGGAACACATAAAAAAGACCAAGATTTTAATAAATATACAACACAACCCAAGACATTAATGATAATATTAAACACAGGAGCAACATGGACAAAATTGTTACAGACAAAAAACGCTAAAAACACAACACAAAGTCATCAAGAAAAATATCACAGATCAAGTCATTAAGTACAAAACAACATAGACATTCAGGAGGGGGCAAGGGGGTTCCAATAACAGCATAACAGCGAACTGATTTTTCCAATAACAGACAACAGGGAGTTGGAATTTTCTTGATAACAACAAAACTGGTTCTTCAAATAACAGATAACAGGGGATTGGGCATTACAATATCAGGTAACAGAAAAACAATTTCATCAAATTACACGATAATAGTTAACCCCCTTACCCCCCTCCCCACATTAAGGAATGAAAATACAATACAGACAAAACCATCAAGGAAAACAACACAGATAAAGTTATTAAGGACAAAAACACAGACTAAGACATTGAGGAGGGAATACGCTAGACAGACAAATCCATAAAGGAAAACCTAAAACTAAGATATTGTGAAACACAGACTAAGATCACGCAACACAGACTAATACATTCAGAAACATAACAAAGCTAGGCTAAGACACATATATTGTAAAGTACGAGTAACGTCTGCTGAGGAATTAAGGAATTTAAAGAATAGTCAAAGGTACTTAGGAACACACACAAAACCAAGCAAGAAGACACGAAGGAACAAACAACACAGCATTTAGGAGCAGAACCCAGATTTTAGACATTAAGGAACATAATACGGACCAAGACATACAAAAAAAGAGCATTAAGATAAATTCAGCAAGGTACCATTCCAACCTGTTTCTAAGAAAAAGAGTATCGACATTAGAGTCTTTCAGACAGTGTACAAGTGTTGTAGAACAATATACAATGTTTAAATGTTGTAAAGAAAAAGATTCTATAAAAATGAATATCTAGACACATGACGGAATAATTAGTATACTGCAATGACTGACAGAAAAGTCTATGGCACCAGTTTGTTTTCCTTTCTCTACAGCATCTTTTAGTTTTGTATTTTCCGTCAGATTAGATTGAAATTAACTTTTGTTACAAACTCAACAATGTTTCCTTTGGCAACGATTACCAAACAGACCACTTTGTAGGTACTGCAGTTCGCCGTGATAAATTGTATACTGACCTTGGTTCAAGTACCTCATGGTAACCCTACATTACAATTTGCCTTCCCGATAACCCCCATTAAGCTAGTTAATTCCGGGTGACGTTAGAAGAATACTTGAAAATCTCACCAGCGATCAAACGGGTTATTAAAAACAAATTGTCTATAGAAATATATTTAGGTATTAGATGATGTTATATCAGTCTACAGGAAGAAAAATCACATCCTGAGGAAGTTGTACCAAGATAAATGCCAACTATATAGATAGGTATCGTGTCAAAATATACAGGGAAGATGGCTGTTAATAATATTTGATAACCCAGAATATAACACCACTAAATCATATTTCAGTATTTTGATGATAAGCAGCATCATATCCACACTGAGCACTATCCTATATTTCTCTTGTCAATACATTTGTCTGATATAAAGACACAACAAATTTAAGTTCCAGTATTGAAATTCAACTCATATAGATTGAGTAATATTAGAATCTAATTTTTGGAATTATTCGAAAATTCATTTCTTGTTTTGTATGCTGTATAGTCTTATTTTAAGAATCAGATGTTGTGGCCTATGGATAATTCCAAGAACGAATAAAAAAAGATCCTGTTCACTTATAGAGCACAGGTATAACAAGATACAAATCATGCTGTTGTTGAGTGCACCTCCTCAGTGCAAATGACTTTCTAATGCATAGAACATCGTGAAGAATGGGGGTAATAACAAAATTGTTAGGATCCGAAATACAAAGGACAAAAGACAAATCAGGTGCAAAACCACCGAAAAAATGTAAACAGCAATGGTCCTGACTTGGTTCAGGCATACTGACTTTGTACAGGCATACTGATTTTGTACAGGCATACTGATTTTGTACAGGCATACTGACTTGCATGTTGGTACAGGCATACTGACTTGGTACAGGCATAGTGACTTGGTACAGGCATACTGACTTGGTACAGGCATTTCAAAAAATCACTAATGTAGAGTGATTACGTCGTACGGAGATAGATCAGTATGGAATCAGCCAAATTGTATTGTTATCTCCAATTTTTCAAAAAAAGTTGACGACTTATAACAGTTTAAAATTCACACGACTATATGTAGACTACTACTTCACTGGTTTCCCATACACTTATAAACATTGTCTTGTCTATTGCATTTAATTTATAACGAATACTTCCCTGGAATTGTCAGTTACATAGTGTTGATATGTTTCATGGTCGGTAAATAATCACTTGGCGTACATTAAAATTGTCTGTTGTTCTAACGTTCATGTGGTCACATCGTATTGTGTTTTCTATGCCAATCTGACTTCAGTGTTGTTTATTATTATGATGCAAAAAAGACTATATACTCAAATTAGAAGGTTCACACTGCGTTTTAACTCACCATTTTGACATTTATGCAATGAATAAAGATCACGTTACGTTTCGCGGGTTTAATTTAAACACCAGAGCACCTGATGTCACTCTCGGTTTCATGGGAATTCACACTGTATAAGTGCCTTGGTTTTGTTTTTGCGTTTTTATTTCTGCGTTTTGTCTAATGTCATTTCTGTTCTGTGTTTTTGTTTTAACCATGCCTCTGGATTTTGATTTTTGTGATCACAATCCTTTGTTCCTTCGGTATTCTGTCGTGGTTTTAAACAATTTCAAGCAAAATCTTTCGTCTGTCTTTTCTAATTATCGCTTGTACAGCAGTGCATATAAGCAAGGATTGGTTCCCATGTCCACTGGAAGAAGTGGAACTTATGTTTCAGCTTCTCCCACTTTATTTGCACCACAAAAGAGCGAGAGTAGTGTTTTCAGTGTCTCCTGTTGTGCATGAAGGGAGTGTGACTAGCGCTTCAGCTTTGCGTCTCGCGCTTTTATGTATCATCAACGAGTGAGACTAGTGTTTCAGTGTCTCATGTTTTTCTTGCATCTTTTGAGAGTGAGATTAGTGCTTCAGCGTCTCGAGCTTTTTATGCATCATCAAGGAGTGAAAACAGTGCTTCAGTGTCTTCTGCTTAAATGTATCACCAACGAGTGAGACTATAGTGCTTCAGGGTCTCCCGTTTTACATGTATCACCAATGATTGAAAATAAGTGCTTCCGTGTCTCTCGCTGTGCAAGGAAGTAGTGTGATTAGTGCTTTAGTGTCTTCCGTTGTGCACGGAAGTAGTGTGATTAGTGCTTCAGGGTGTCCTGCTTTACATGTATCCCCGAGGAATGCGATAAGTGTTTCAGTGTTCTCCGCTGTACATGGTAGGACTGAGACTAGTGCTTCAGTGTCTCTTTCCTTACATGTATCACCAAGGAGAGAAACTATAGTGCTTCATCATCTCCCGCTTTACATGTATCCCCGAGAATTGAGACTAGTGCTTCAGTACCTTCTGTTGCGCGCGCAAGTAGTGAGATAAGTGCTTCATCATCTCCCGCTATACATGTATCCCAGAGGAATGAGACTAGTACTTAAGCCTCTCCCACCTAACATGCATAACCAAGGAGTGAGACTAGTGCTACAGTGTCTCCAGCTTTACATGTATCACCGAGGAGTGAAACTAGTGCTTGAATGTCTCCCGCTTTACATGTATCCCCGAGGAGTGAGACTAATGCTTCTTTGATCTCCGTTGTGCACGGAAGGATTGAGACTAGTGATTCAGTGTCTCCCGTTTTACATGAATCGGCAAGGATTGAAACTAGTGCTACAGCATCTCCGGCTGTGCGTAGAAGAAGTGAGGCTAGTGCTTCCGCATCTCCGGCTGTGCACTAAAGGAATGAAACTAAAGCTTCAGTGTCTCCCAGTCCCGGTATGTATTCACCATTGCAATGAAAGACGTGCAATGCTAAAAATTCAAAACAAATGTCATTGTAAGTCGATGAAAACAGAAAAGTCACAAGTTGAGATATTGCCATAAATCAATTCATGCATTCATTGAGATTTCGAGCTACCAACTATAAGTCTGTTTTTACACTCAAACATTTGGGTCATTGTCTCCGTGTTCATCTCTCAACTACTTGCTTATTGGTTACTGAAACATTTAACTGGGGTTCAGAGCATGTTTCAAGATGGAAAGCAAGCATTTTTTATCTGAAGCATAATAAATAAACGTGTTTTATTATTCACATTAGACATGAGTCAAGTTCACTTTGGTCTCTAAGATTGAAATCTAGGTCAGAATATGAATTGACCAATGAAATCCGTCGACAAATCAGTTGATGACGTCATATTTAACTATATACTATACATATGCGCTGATATTTAGTCAACCTGCTTTTGCTTATACAACAGCCGAAATCTACGAACTATAAATTAGTAAGTATATTATTTGAAAAAAAGTCAGGTACCCACAACGCTCCTTACTTCCAGTAAAATACCAATTAATGGTTATAGCTTCAATCCTTTACAAGATGTTGTTTGCTCATTTTTATAATTTGTTTCATTACAAAAATAAATTTGCCATATGTTTAATTGTAACAGAACAGGCAATCGACTCACATTCCCAAAACTTGAGAAATATCAACAATATCCCTCTTACAATACGTGCGCTCAATAGATTAAGATTCTCAACACATACTCAAAGCTCCTCCAAACTGATATCTGTTACGAGTTTTACACATGTTTTCACTGTAAAAATATTTTGTACTAATATTTTGAGATATTCATTTGATGATATTTGTTTCAAAAATCAGCATCATGTTGTAAAACCTACACGTGGTCTATTATAGTTTTCATAACGAGAAAAAATTGTATATAGCCGGATATCAACTAGAGTTATGTAATTTGAAACCAGTCTTTGGCGAGATTATTAATTTTGAAATTACATAACGAGGGTTGTTATCCAGAGATATACAATTCTTTCGAGTTTTTAAAACTATTTCTCTTATGATTTTTGATTGATTGATTGATTGATTGATGTTTTTTGTAAATAAATGCTGTGAATGTTAACTGTCGCACTGCTGTTCTGTGTTTGCTTGCTTGTGACGTCACTGTTTTCTTTAGAATAACAAACAATGGGCAACGTTAATCAAGGCGATCTCACCTGTAGCCGTCCAATAGAAACGTCGGAAAAGTGATAACACATCATGGGTGATGTGCTATTTACTAGTCGCTCGACCAATGAAATACCCGTGAAAGAGATGCAACTAGTCCATATCTTACTCCAGCTTCAAAGTCTCGTTGTGTACCACAAATAACTTTTCGTGCAAAGAATATGTAATTAACAACTTAACCTCAATGTTTCCTATGGCATTAAAATAGAAGGTCAAAGGGTCGAGGACATTTTGTGATCGTATTTTCTTCATCAAAATGGGATCTTTGGGTCTTCTCGTAATGTTGGAACACGCCATTCGGTCTGTATGTGAAATAAAAGGGACAACAGGAAATATCTACAATGGCTGAAAATTATAATTACCTGCCATAACCCTCCAGGACAGATGTGTATAAATGTGTTTATTTAGCATGCTTACACCACTCGATCTGTAATGTGTTTTTTTTATTGAGCTTGCTTATACTCGGTCTTCAATGATTTGTTCCGATTGCTTATAATACTCGGTATGTAATGGCATTTTCAGCATGCTTACACCACTCCTGTAACATTTTGTTCAGCATGCTAACACTACTCGGCCTGTAATACTTTGTTCACCTTGCTGGGGTTGATAGGAATGTGAAAATGTAACGGACAATTTCTTAACGACGAATTCAAATTGATGCAAGATGTTCTCCCTGAACTTATAAGTCATATGAGTTTATACAAACGGAATATGATTTGAAAGAGTGGAATGTGTAAACAGACACATTGTCGAATTTAAGCGATATATGATGGTTTACAGTCGCTAGTCACTGTATCTGACCAGAACAAAAAAAAAATGTTGATGATAATAATATATGATAGTAGAGATATTAAAATCAACAGTTATAACCATTTTAGTCTATGGGTTTTGCAACTTTGGACATCCCGTTAATAAATAAATCATAAAGGTATTTTTCCGATCTAACACAAAATGGAAACACAAATAGCAAATCTATTACCAATAACCAGGACTTGTCTTCTTCCATGTATTCCCACTCTCTATCAATGTCATTTATCTGCAAACGGTCAGTGTGCATTCGTTGTAACATAAAATATGTATATTTGGTACAGTTCACTTTATTGGTTTTAAAATTCGGACGGACAACCCGGACACTCAAGTGATTTTAGTGATTTACACCTAACCTTTAATTCATGCAAGTGAAGTAAAGAATGGTCGTATAATATTGTAGTAAAAACAAGATAATGTCAAGAAATACAACCTTTATCCGGTCTGTGTCGAAAGCCACTAGCCCTACCCCCCGAAACTAGTACAATCAACTGGTACAATCACACTGGCGTCTAGTATGAATCTAGCCTGCAATTCTTTCAAGCCTACATTTAATTCTAGACTGAAATTTGATGTCATAAGCTAGCCCAGTGGGGTAGTTAAAATTGAACCTTTGAGCGTAGAATCTTCTATTAGGGCTGGTGATTGAGCCCGGGCTAGTTTTATACACAGGACCTTACTAGCCCCCCCCCCCCCCCC